>JAJJKD010000054.1:0-247609 GCA_022376535.1 Xylariaceae sp. FL0662B
GCTGTGTGGGCACTAGGAACGCGGCCCGTGTCCAGGGGAGCTGGCCAGCTAGGCACATGCCCAGGGTGACCTTCTCGTCTGCGTCAGCCATGTATGCATGAATGACGAGTTTTTCCCGACAGGTGCAGAGAGAGATAGAACGGTCTCCCCAAGTCGCAAGCAGCAGACCTACCGCAGGGTTAAACAACCCCCCGCTAATCCTATAGAACGCCCACACCGTGACGAGCAGCGAGAACCCGTACGCGAGCGCGATGTAGGTGATCTGCGAGGCCCCGCCCGTGCCCGCGGCTTGGTCCAGCACCATCAGGTGGCCCGCGTACCCGAAGAAGAGGAACCAGAACGTGCCGACGAACTCGCCCGTGGCGGCCACGAGGTGCGCTTGGGGTCTGCTCAGGTGCCACTGCCGTGGTCTCGGGGGGCGCGTCATCCCGTCGGGGCGCGGGTGCGTGTGGTTCATTGCGAATGCCATGGCGTTTCGATGATAACTTCCAGGCAAGTAATCAAGCCCTTGTCCCGAGTTCGTGAAGATTTGGGTGTGAGGCAGATACTCGAAAACGTTTCGAAACCTCCATGGCGAATTTGATTAGGTGTCATCGTCTTTGTCTTCTTAAAAACAATTGCTGCGTGGGAGATAGGTGTCTATGGCCACCGAAAGCATGCATGACGCGCTCGTAGAGTATGCATGATGCAATTATCAATGGTTGAGTTCCTTGGGATCGCCTTGGTGTTTTTTTTATCAACGAGCTCCCCAGACCCCGTGGCCCCCCTCTAGCTGGAATAAGGCGAATTAGCTAGCTGGCTAATCTTGGTAGGGCAGGAATATCGCAAAGCTTAAATGGCTTTTTGATATAGGTGTATCCCAACTATACGTAACTGCTCCACATATACATGGTGGTTGCGCCTGGGGAGGAAGGAGGCTGTTCGCATCCCGGATCTGAAAAGCCGATATGGATGCAACCTCACTTACATCAAGACAGGAAGAGCAGAGCTGGGGAAGGTGCTGCAAGGTAGCGAGCCGCCATCTATTGAATTGCCGGATTGGTAATACCCTTATATTTGATAATAAGTCAATAAATTTCTAGCCTTCTCCGGAACATAGGACGTATCCCTGGATGACTTGAGGTTAGAGAAAACCACTACGAAAGAATCATAAGCTAAACCGGTAGGGCGGACTGTGATTTGATAGTACGATTCTTTAAAGTGGGTTTTTCGTAGGTCAGGGGTTCAAGCCCCTGGCTGAGCTTTTTTTTTTTTTTTTTTTTTTTTTTTTTTTTTAATGTTAATTCTCATTTTTTTGGTCCCCCCTAACCCTTATGATCTTGGGAAAGAACTCTGTTAAGATATGGCTATAGCGCTGATACCAACTCCGGTAACCGCCCTGTATATCGCGCCTCGCTTCCATCTACTCAATTTAGAAGTCCATTTTTCTAAGACTGCCTAAGTGATTGTGCCATTTGCCCATGTCTTCAATTTCAAGTAAGAGGATAGTGATCAACCAAGAGTGATATTTTCATACACTAGGTCGAGTAGACTTATATGTTCAACGGTGACCTTGCCTCCAAGGTCCGATATATGCCATGAGCAAAGTGTCAGATTCCTTACATATAACATTCTCTCACGGCCTAGATATTAGAGGCGAGGGACGAAAGATGCGTATATCAACACATTACGAATGCAATTTTTTTCTATCCCATCTGATGCAATGCTCCTACCCACCCCGTGCCCAAGTCCTCTGTTACAAGTACAGTTTTAGGTTCGCATTAATCGAATTTACCACGCTTCTCTCTCCTAACACTCCAGAGACAGGCACATAGCCCTTTACCGTCCAGCAATGACATTTAAGACGCCGCCGTCCACTGCGATAATCTCGCCGTTGACGTATTGATTCTTGGCGAGATATAGCACAGTCATCCCCATCTCTTCTTCGCGACCGGCTCTCATCAGAGGGACATGGCCTTTATCCTGGATCTTCTCCGGGGGTACGTGGCTCTTCTGCCGTTCATCGCTGCTCTTCGCCGTCACTATGAAGCAATACGAGTCAGTTTGCAAGCATTCCCAAGACATGTATATGCGACCGAAGTAGATTCGGGAGGAAGAGAAGAAATCTCGAGACTACGCACTTTCACTGGGGAAATATCCCGGGGCGATAGAGTTGACCCTGATGCCCGCCTTCTGGAACTCGGCCGACATGAGTTTGGTTAGGTGGACGGTGGCACCCTTGGCAGTGTTGTAGCTGAAATGGCCCTGTGCGTGACGCATGATCCCGGACATGGAGGAGATGGTGATCACCGAGCTCGAGTACGGCTCCAGCGGCCCCTTGGGCTCGATGGCAGCCTGCAGAAGGGGCAAGAAGGCGACCGTGGTGAAGTACACCGAAGTGACATCGGTGTCGAACGTTTCCTGCCAATGTCGAGGATCCTCGTTGTTCCAGAGCTCGGCCTTCAGATCGTCGGCTTCTGAGTGCTCGGGTTCGGCCTTGGGCCCCGCGACGCCGGCGTTGCAAATGAGCAAGTTGATGTACTTCTCCTTCTTGCTGAGGTCTGTAGCTAGCCTCTCCAGGTCGTCTTTGTTTGTCACATCGCAAGGCCCAATGGGTATGATTTGACCGTTGCCGCTGGGTGGTTGGTGCTTCTCCGCCGCGTTTTCTATCACTTCTTTTCTACGGCCTGTGATGTATACCTTGGCACCATTAGCTGATAGAGCTTGTGCTGCCATGAGTCCAATTCCAGTTCCGCCTCCGGTGATCACTGCCACGAAGCCTTTGACTCCGAAGAGATTCGTCACATCAAATTGGTGCGTGTCGGCCATGTCGATGGGGTATACGATGTGTCATTAGTGCTCGAGAAGAGAATGAATGACTCGGCAATGGCTGAAGCGCTCTGCGTGTAGGTGAACAGAAAACTTCTTAAAGGCCTGACACTTAACGTGGGTAAAGTGAGCTCATGCATATCTTGAACGTACTGTATGTAGGACAGTGGTGGTTTAAGAGTGTAAGTGGTGACGTAGGGTATACCTTGCAAGCACGTGTAGCAGGGATCTGGAGAGGATCAAAAGCTCCTTGGTGCCGCCGCTACGAAGTACATATGTACCTACATATCTCGAAGTGGACCCGATGTTTCTTTCACATGTATGTACGTGGTAAGTACATGGGTAGTATGTATCATCCACTTGAATAATTTCTCAATGTTAATAAGAAAATATTTCTTATTCTGACTGCCATAAATCCTATCTGGTGAGCTGTCCGCTTTCATATGAGAACCGAAAAATCAGAAACAGAACCTGTGTTATGGAACGCAGATGGTATTTACACTCATAACTGGCCTAGCTTTAATACAAAAATATCGCGTACCTCAGCCTACTATGCAGGCGAAGGACTCGCATATAACAGGCCCTTGGCTGCTAAAAGCAAGCATGCTACACGCACGCTTCATAGTCATAGTAGCTCGTATAGAAAGTTATAAGCCTTTACAGCTTAGCTAACATCTTAGAGCCTTGACTCAGCATCGCCGATGCATCATTGACGAACTCATCCACGACCTCCTTGGCGGTCTTCTGCTCGTTAACCAGAGCGGCACATGCTCCCATCAAGTACGGCCGAAATTGGTCCATCATGTCATCAACATCTTCGTCGCTAGCGCCTTCCGACCCCGATCCCGAGTCATCGGAAGTGCCGGATGCGACCTTCTCAAGGTCAGCTTCATAGGGGAGAATACCCTTTGACGTCAATTCCTTGATTTCGGCTTGTCGCTCGTTCTCCCAATTCTCGATATACGGATTCTTGCGGACTCGCAGCGGTCGTCCGGTGAAGATCAGGGTTCGGATTGTGTCGTCGAAGCCAGCAGTCCTGACTGCTTCCTTATGGGCTTCGGGTGCACCAGCCTCCTTCACTAGTACAAACCGAGTACCAACCCACACGGCACTGGCACCCATCATCAGGGCGGCAGCCAACATGTGACCGTCGTGGATACCGCCAGCGGCAATAACCGGGACTTGTTGGCCTGATAAGGGACTCTTCTTTCCTTTGCAAATCTGTACACAGGCGGGAATCAATACGGTGGTGGGAATGTCTCCCGTGTGGCCACCGCCCTCGCCACCCTGCGCGCAAATGATGTCGCAACCAATATCCAGCGCTTTTTGGACATGCTTGGGGTGGCCGACCATGTTCATGTAGTAGACACCATGTTTGTGTAGTTTATCGACGACAGCCTTAGGTGGCACACCGACAGCGGACACGAATAACTTGGCTCCTGATTCGATGATGATGTCGATCAATTCGTTAAGCTTTCCTTTCGTATAGTCGTAACTGTAGTTGCGCATCACGTCAGCTCGGTGTTCTAGATGACGCGGGTGCGATCGCGCTCAGGTGGCGACAATAACTCGGGGAATCAATCTAATGTGGATGTAGGTTGGGGGAAGTGTACTTTGTCTTTCTAGCTTGACCACCAACTTGGGGAAGCAGCAGGTCAATACCAAAGGGCGCGTTCTTGTCGTTCAGATATGACTTCAGCTCATCAATTTGTTCTTTCAGCATGTCAGGGCTGTAGGACATGCCGCCAATGACACCCAGTCCTCCAGCATTTGTGACCGCAGCTGCCAGCTTCGGGCCGGCAGCGACGTTCATACCAGCCAAAAGAACTGGGTGGTTGATTTTGAAAAGGTCAGTGACGGGCGTTCGAATCTTCTCTGCATATTCATGACCGTTAGCGTATACTTTCGCGGGATAATTACTATTGGATTGTAACCTACGTGGTGAAGCCATCTTGATGAACCCTGATGCTGGTATAAAATATTAAGGTAGACAATCTGATATAATTAGAAAGAAAAAAAAGGACAACAATAATTCTAGATAGACAAAAGGCGCAAAGAGAAAATCGGTCTATGGGTATTTTAAAGGGAGACGTCAGTAAGCACCTGGCACGCGGTTAGAGATTACCTAGGTAGTCTAGTGACGAGGAGCGGGAGGAAATGATCGTGGGAATGACCGTGGGAATGTGCGGAAATGTGGGTAAAGTCTGGAGAACCGAGGCATCGCATCGTGAACTACTCCCTAACTAGTCTTTTCTGGGTATAATTGCGGTATCTGTCTGCAACCTGCCGAGCTGCCGAGGTACTACCTAGTACGAACGAAGTTCACTGGTTCAGTATATATGTAGAACCGTTGCCGATTCCAACAAGCACATTATCCTCTATTCTAACTATACACAACCATAAGAGCCCTATTATCTCTTGTTTATACTCAAATCTCGCCTATATGCTTATATTTTTCAAATAAATTTGATTTGTTTCATCGTTCCATCTCAAAATACATGTGATTTCTACAAGTACAGTACAACCGGGGCACGACCATGCCGCCTGTTGTCCCCACATGGCGGCGTTAAAACATCCCGAAGCTTACTTACAGATGGAGGCAGGCTAGGTTAGGACCTCGGGAAGTACCTACGCTGTACGAAGTAGGCCGCTAGGGTACGGTTTATTATGTGACTAACCTTAGATTAGTTAGGGGGGGACCCAACGTGGATCTGAACTTTTTTTATGTGCATAATTTTTCCAATAAGCCTCATCGCTTTATTGCTGAGTAAGACCGGTCATTCAATGAGACGATGAACCTCAGGTAGTATGTTGGTTGAAGCCTTAATGATTAAATGAATCTAACCTCATCCTCA
This sequence comes from Xylariaceae sp. FL0662B, assembly GCA_022376535.1. Taxonomy (NCBI): domain Eukaryota; kingdom Fungi; phylum Ascomycota; class Sordariomycetes; order Xylariales; family Xylariaceae; species Xylariaceae sp. FL0662B. Next base: position 5,664 of record JAJJKD010000054.1, read on the forward strand.
TTTCGAGCATGGAGCTTCCTATCTCTCCGTGCTCGCGCGCTACCACTCCTCAATTCCATCAACCCCCTAAATGATTCACTGCCATCATCTCTTTCCTATCGGCGGCGAAACTATCAAACACAGAATCTCATTATGAATCGTTCCTTTTCAACGAGTCCGGCCGGGGAGTCATGTGGCTGTGCAGACCGCCGCAATTCCAAACGGACCGCCTATATTGCTCTGGGAAGCAACCTGGGTGATCGAGTATCCATGATCGAGCAAGCATGCAGGGAAATGGATTTAAGAGGAATCAAGGTAAAGCGGACCAGTAGCCTTTGGGAGACTGAGCCCATGTACTTTATAGATCAGGATAGGTTTGTGAACGGTGCCTGTGAGGTGTGTTCCAGCTCCCTTTGTGTGTGCGGTGCCTAGACTGAACTACGTTACAGGTAGAAACAGATCTAGAACCGCTTCCGCTCCTAGATCAGTTGCAAGACATAGAAAAATCCATGGGACGGCAGAAACTCATAGACAAAGGCCCACGAAACATTGACCTGGATATTCTGCTTTATGGCGATGAAAAGGTCGACCATGAGAGGCTTAAAATCCCTCACATAGGCATTGCGGAGCGAGAGTTCGTGCTTCGGCCCCTCGCCGAACTCATACCGCACAAGTCGATAGACTCGTCCAAGCCCTGGAAGCTCATCCAGGATTATCTTAACGAACTGCCGCTGCTGTCTGAGCCGCTTTCAACGCTGACTCCGATATGCACTACGGTGAGGCCTTTAAATGCGCTTAAGCTTGCCCGTAAAACGCATCTTATGGCCATCCTTAACATAACCCCTGACTCGTTCTCCGACGGAGGCATCCACACCCCAGACTCGCTCCGGGACACCGTCCTCGCCTTTGCCCGAAGCGGCGCGACGATGATCGACATCGGCGGCCAGTCAACGGCTCCGGGCAAGCTCGAAGTCAGCGCCGAGGAAGAAATTAGCCGCGTCTTACCAGTCATCGAGCTCATCCGCAGCCTGCCGGAAACTCGCGACGTCGCCATAAGCATCGACACCTACCGGGCTTCGGTGGCCGAAGCCGCCGTCTGCGCCGGCGCCGACATCGTCAACGACGTCTCGGCGGGCCTTCTGGACCCGGACATGCTGCCCACGATGGCGCGCCTCGGCAAGACGGTCTGTCTCATGCACATGCGCGGCAACCCCAGCACCATGAGCAAGCTGAACTCGTACCCCGACGACGGCGGCGGCCTGATCGCGGCCATCGCGCGGGAGCTGCTCGAGCGCGTGGCGGCCGCCGAGGCCGCGGGCGTGCGGCGCTGGCGCGTCATCCTCGACCCGGGGCTCGGCTTCGCCAAGGTCGGCGAGCAGAACCTGCAGGTGCTGCGGCACTTCGACGAGCTGCGGTCCTGGCCCGGCCTGCAGGGCCTCCCCTGGCTGCTGGGCTCCAGCCGCAAGAGCTTCATCGGCAAGATCACCGGCGTGCCGAAGCCGATGGACCGCGTGTTCGGCACCGCCGCCACCGTCGCCGCCGCCGTCCAGGGCGGCGCCGACGTCGTCCGCGTCCACGACGTCCTGGAGATGGGCCAGGTCGTCAAGATGGCCGACGCCATATGGCGGTATTAGTCACATTTTGATAAATAGAAAAGAAAAGAAAAAGCACGCGGAATAACCATCATGACTGTTTATTCGTCCTCTTGCGAGGTGACTAATCTACTCCTTTTCTTATCCGTAATAAACGCCCCAGCAATTATTCCCTTTGAGTAAACAAATTGCAAACCGATTAGTCCCCTATCCATCGACTGATTAGTCGATCTTCTCCTTCTCGGTGGGGCCCGGGAGCCGGGCGGCGACCAGCTTAAACTCGAGGCGCTTCTGGATGTACTCGATGACGCGCTCGTCGCAGAAGTGGTTGTCCTCGATGCAGTTCTCGATGGCGGGGGCGTCGAGGGAGAGGATCAGCTTCATCAGGGTGTCGGCGTCCTTCTCCTCCTCCATCAGGACAGGGACGTAGTTGTGCAGCTGCGCCCGCAGGCGGCCCGCGTACGCGGCGTAGTCGGCGTTGACCTGCGCCGCCGACTTCCTGTGAAGGTCTTGCTCTACATACCAGGGGTGCAGGACCAGCGGCTTCCACACCGACTTTCGCTTGCGCTTGCGCGCAGCCTCCGCGGCCTCCGCAGCAGCAGCAGTAGCACCGCCCGCCGCCGACGTCGTGGGCTCGTCGACGTCCGTCTCAATCTCGATGCCGGCGAGCGCGATCAGGACCCCCTTGGCGAAGGAGCCCGGTCGGGCGCCAGAGGAGTCCGAGTCCGAGTCCGAGTCGCCGCGCTCGTTCAGCCAGGCCAGCATCTTTTCGAATCGCTTCATCCACTGCTCGAACTTGGGGTGTAGATCCTTGATGTAGTCCTTGCGCGACAAGCTTCGGAACCGGCCGAACGCCTCGAGGCGCTCCTGCTGCGCGGTGAAGCCGCCGGAAACGGAGCCCTCGGCGATGTTCTCGAGGCCGCCGCCGGCGCGCTGCTCCCTGGTCTCCCGCTCGCCCCGCTGGTACGCCTCGAACATGGCGGGCGACGACTGCGACTTCTCGACGTACATGGCCAGGTTCTTGCGCTGCTTCTCCTTGGCAGCCTCGCGCCTGGCCTTCTGCTCCGCCAGGTATGCGACGAACTTTGCGTTGTTGATCTTCTCCTTCTCGCGGAACTGCATAGAGCAGCTCTCGGTGATCAGGTTGGCACGATTGACGTACGCCTCGACGGGGTCGGACACGGGTAGGGCTGGGAGAGGTGCCTCCATGGGCAGGAGAGGGAGAGCTCTCTCGGTGCTGCTGGCACCAGCCGGACCTTCAGCGGCGGGTGGGCCTTCGCCGGCCGGGCCTTCGCCAGCTCCAGAAGTGCTAGCTTCTCCAGTAGTAGTATTGGTGGCAGCAGCGGCAGCCGGGGCTGCATCATCGACCTGACCACGGCCCTCGCTGACTTTGGGCTGAATGACCGGGCCGGTGATTCCCCCCATTCTCGCAGCCAACTCGTCCTCGTCGTCGCGTGGGATGTTCGGGTATCTACGGATGGCCGGCAGGCTTCCAAGGTTGAAGCCGCCCTCGTCGTCGTGGGACTGCGCTTTGAAGCAGCAGAGCTTGGAGAGACAGCCTCTCATGGTGTTACAGCCTTTCATGGTGTCGGAATGTTCGTGATGTTTACCTAAAGGAAGGGCGATATGTTGGTTCTACACCAAAGACGGAAGGGTTATCGATATGTGATTCTACACCGAAGAAGGAAGGGTGAATAGAAGGGTGAAAAGAAGCGCGAAGGCGAGATGAAATCGTCTGCTTCTAGGCGCGCGGAGGAAGGAAATTGCTGAACAGTGGTGATGCTGTACTTCCGATGAGCCTCAATATCAAGTAGACGCAGAAGAAGAGACGAAATAAATGCTGCGATTCCGAATAATGCGTTGTATCTGATTCAGAATACGTAAGGGTAAGAAACTTCGTTGAACAAGCCTGGTCAGGATGCGTATGAAAAAGTCAGGTCGGGCCAGCACACTGGACTCGGGTGTTGAGTGAGGTTCTCGAGAAGGAGTGTGCAGCTTGAGAAGGAGGAGGCTTGCAGCGAAAACAAAGTGAATTGTTGCTCAGAATGGAATCACAAGAGCATTATTCTTCTCACATGCATATGGCGCGGCTTGGTCGCGCAGGCATTCCCAAAGGAGACGTGCTGAGCCGCTTTGCGGCTTGTGAAGCCATCGTCGACTTGGTGTCCGCGCAGCACCCCACGCATGGCCATGCTTAGCCGCGATGCGGCTCGGTGCGGCGGCAAAAATCGACTCATCCCGCATCGCAGACTCAAGTTGACTCATGCCCGTGCTATCTACAGTCGCACACGGCCAGTTTGCTTGAGTCCGGGTTTCGAGCGCGCCGTTGCACGAAACTCGTCCTTGACTGCCCCGTAACAAACCCCTATTCCGTGGAGTTTCGAGGCCTGTGTCAACAAAGAACCTACGCATGTGATGCGTTTGCCCGTTATATTCCACGGAAAGCCTTAAAGAGCCCTTGATAGTGTATTCTGAAATACGAAGTCGTTGGCAGTTTCTGCTTCCTTATGACCACGTGTCGTCCATGTCGGGTTCTCCCCCCTTTTTCGGTGGGCAAAACTTAACTCTCGAAACTCCCACGAGCAAACCCTAACCAGTTCACGAGGAAGACCTTACCGACTAGTCGACCATTTTGATCATCCTCCCATTCTTCTATCTGCGTCGAGAGTTCGTCACACGCTAGGGAGCATCAACCGTCCGTTACGATCAGTCGACGTAGTTCTATTTTCTGAAGACAGCGGAAACCGCATTGCCTCGTTATGTATGGAGCCCGTCTATAACCACTCGGGGGTATTCTCGGGGTAAACGGGCGTATCAAGACACAGACAGGTAGTGGAATCACTCCAGTAGGAGTTTATCGAATACAGAGACACATAAATAGTATCAAACATTAAGTTAAGCGTGGTTGTCAGGCTCGAGTCAGGATACTGTACTTTGCTCCTTACGTGTGTTTCAATCCTTTCCGTCCCGTATTTGTTCGTCCGCCTGACACAGCAGGGTAAGAAATCGGTAAAGTAATCAATGTATATATAGTGTTGGACAAGTCGATCAATGCCGTAGGCTCAAGCGACCCCCAGGCCAAGAACCGAGGAGTCGTATATATATATATATATATATATATATATTTCAGGTGGGTAGGAGATGCCCGATTTCAAAGCTCCCATATCAGCCAGTCAGTATTTAGACTTATCGCCTTGTATTCGTCAACAGCAGCTCCGCCTAGAAGTATGTCTTCATAGTTCCCATCGTCGCGCTCAAGCCAACCCCAGACCAGGTATCTATCTGTCATATTCCCACATCCTTCATCCCAAGATATTTTTTCAGGAGTAATATGAGCTAAAGTGAGTGAGCTTTCTTTCATTTATCCTTTAAGCAGCACAGAGCCATGTTAGCCAGCGACGAGCACCGCATAGACAGATTTGCATAGATGGTTAAGTGAAGAAGGGTCACAAGCTTAAACCTAAACCTAACCCTTCCTTCGTCATGCCGGCCTAGCTCGAGCTCGCCCGTCAATTGAAGTGCCACCCACCCACCGACGATAGGTCGTACGAAGGAGAAGAAGAAGAAGAGAAGCCCAATTCATCCATAGCCAATCGCGGCCGGGAGTCTAATCGAGCTCGCACACGTAGGGCAGCAGCTTCGCACGAACCCATACCTAGATATTATCTCTCTCTCTCTCTTTCTCTCTTCCCCACCGGATGGATCAGATCGGGGCATGATCCTCCCCAGCGATCCCCCCCCAAAAAGTCTGACAAATACTACCTACTGGGCGGATTTTCGTGTGACTTGGCGCTTGTGTGCCCGTCTTGTCAATCGCTTGGGATCGTCACCCAGGGATTCCCAGAGGGAAGGGTCCGTAGTTACACAGGCGCTTGCGCAGTTACACACCTCGCCGCGATAGACTGAGCTGGTTGGCAGACAGACAGGTTGACAGACCAGGGGGGCAGGGGGGAAACGAAACCACCCCCCGGTAACGAAAGCTGTAGTAGGGACACGACATGTGTCGGTATGTAAGTACATATCTTGCTTACCTATCTTACCGCCGTGTGGTTGCATATATATAGATTCCTTGTGTATGTATATGTAATATACGCGTGGATTTGATTTACGGTTGCAGCGGATGCAACTGCAAAACTGACATATATTTCAGTACTTGCGTACCCGTCATTTCGTTTCAAGACATAACGTGGGATCGGCAGTTCTGTTTCCGGGGGTTGCGTCGATTTGTCTGTCTGCCTTGGCCCTTGGAGGAGTTTTCTTCCTTCGTAACCCAGGTGTGCCTAGTAAGTATTGTTGAGTAATGATAATAGCACTGCGATCATTGGGCGTACTCGATCTGCATACCAGTTTTGTCTATATGTATATGCGCATTATCCCCGTGGAAGAGGATTCGACACAGCTGTACCGCAAGAAGCGCAAATGTAGCGAGTAGTGTGTACCACATCCTGGCTTACAGGGCAGAGACACAACCGACCCCGTGTAACGGCGGTGTGTAACTCTTTGGGGTTCAGTGCAGAGGAATCATCCCCTTCCCTTCCCCAACGACGAACACAGTGTGAATCATCAACCTTGCTTGTCAGTTGGCTAAGTATTTTAGTTGGTTGGTTAACTGATCAGTCATATTATTTTCTTTTTCTCTCACTTTTTTCTAAATTATTTATTTCTGCTTTTATGGTACTCATCTATTAGCTTCTCTTGGTATCAGCAGCCAAATCGAGAGGGGGTCAACTTACTGCCGTCTGAGTCAGACAGGTCCAGGCCTCAAGTCCAGGCCCGGACGGATCTCTCTGCCGCGACGTCATGGATTCGCGATGTACGAAGTGGTACAATCACTCCTTCGTAGGGCTGAGCAGCCAGCGGAAGTTGTGTAACGAAGGCTGTCGATGCACGTCAGATACACGGGTTCGTACGCCGAGGGCGAAAGGAATGATCACCAGAAGGGATTGCAATCAATCTACCTGGCTGACGGCGCTTCGGCCAACTCGGGGGAAGACGCGAGCGTATCCAGTACGTATCTCCGCGGGGACATTTTGTAGCTCTACACGCAGCCACACCGGTAGCTTCCAGCTGGGTTGCAACGAGTGGCGCGCTGAATGAGAAGCTTTTTGCGAGGGGTACAGCGATCCCGAGCACGCCGTTCGACATGCGTCATCTACGGTACTGGCTAGCCTATGGGAAAGAATTTTGGCCCCCAATGCAGGCTGACCGACTGATCGACTCCCTTTCCGCCATGGTGAAATTAGATGCTACTACTTGGCGTCTTGTCATTATGTGAGTGAGATGGTGGGACATCTATCCGCTTGCCCTAAAGTAGACTTAGTGACGGCGCCTTTTAAGTTGACCGAGGATGATTAAAGAATCTGGAACGTTGCTTCTCACTCCCTGCATAAGCTGCTAAGATTGTAATTGACGGTTGATGGTTTGCCGGGCAACACTTGTGAACGGAGACTGGTCGAAGACTCTCGAAGCACGAGATCAAATGGTCGCATTCACGTCCCGGAACTTCCTGGGCGGAGTAATGAAAGCCAATATCCCCCAGTCTTATCGGGCTCGTCCAAGAGGTGATGGAAAAGTTGGAGAGCTAATAGGTACCTACGCCGAGGAACTGCGGGAATTGTCTATTGCGACGAACAAAAAGCGTGAAGGCGTCAGATGTAGTAAGCTTCCAGCATTGGGGGGGGGGGGAAACGCCCAGTTCCAAGTCTGCTATCCACCGCGCTGCTCGAGAGGGCAATCAAAATCCCGCCGCGGAGCATCAGACAGGAGCTCGCCGTGACGCGATTCGACGGCACGAATTTATGATTCGTATACCTACCTACCCTGATGACTCCGTACTGGTACAACACGCCATGTAGGTGTTCAGCGCCGCCCTCAGGGGTTTTCCTCGCGGCCAATAGCCGTGGAAGATGAGGAGAAAATCACTGCCCCTACCATTGTCGGCAGGCTGCTGGTCGGCAACGTGCGCCAAGAGAACGTTTTCCCATCTTATCAAATTGTGACGACTCTGTCTCTCATGCAGTGGTAGGCTCCAGATCCGCAATGGCGGGACTCGTTAATGCAAAAAAAAAAATTTCGCTTGCCCTCTTATTCCTCTTTGTCTTTCTGCGTGTGTGCGTGTCCGTCTCTCCTTGCGATGCCTAGCGACATAAAAAGAGTTGCACCTTTCGTGGGTACGAGCTTTGCTTGCATTTCAAAAACCCTTACCTATAGGTCGTCAGGTAAAATTGCAAATTAGACGGGACAGCAGGTGTGAGGCACAGGATCGACACTCCTCAGTTTGAGCCATCAGGGAAAAGGCTTCAAGCCCCCTTCGACCTTCCCGGCGACGATCGATCAACGCTCCACAAAAGCTTATTTGGACCGCGCACCAATCAGATGAGTCGTAGCGTCTGTTCGAGATGATACACGGAAGCCGAAAGGTACATAACGAAGTACAGGAGTGTGTGTGAGTGTGTGTGAGTGTGTGTGTGTGTGCGCGCGCGCGTGTGTGTGTGTGATTGACTCGTTAGGTTGGTAAGCTGGAATATATTACCCGTCCCTCTAGCTTGTCAGCTGCACCGCGCACCGCACAAGACTTTTGTTCTGTGGCTTGAAAGCTGACGGATGAGGTAAATAGGCTAGATTCTCATGTTGGCGCCTATTAAATACATCAATAAATACAAAACTCAACTTTGTAGTTAGATCGATGGGTGACCTTGCTTGTTCAAGTTGTTTGTCAAGCCCGCGAAACTGCCTCAAGTTAGAGCAGACTAGCGCTTGTACAGGGCAGATAGTCTCGTGCCCCTGTTGAGTAAAGAGTTGAAGCATGGAAATGATATTATCCTATATCCCCGTATAAGTAAAACATTGAATGAAATGATCCATATATATAGTTATAACTAGTGGTACCTGGTAAGTAGGGGGGACATCCAATGTGGGTATATAGATACATCTCAAGGAGGATTAGGTGTTTGTGCAATAAGACTGTTGACGATCGAATAATAATAGACATTGCAGATATGCTTGGACCATCTGCAGAGCCGCCACAACTTCCGTAGACCTGAGACTTGTGTCGATATGGTCAACGGTAAAGAATAAAGGGAAAAAGAAAACTGAACAGAGCCACATTCGGTCCCGAATACTCCCACACGGAGACCAGGAGGCTTCCGAGTGTAGTTCTAAGGAAAGAGTATTAGATCGCTTATTCATGTTCAGGGGGTTCTCTCCTATGCGGTTATTATTTACGGAAGTGATCCGTTTTTCACTGTAGCAGTGTAGTCATAGGTACGTAGGTATGTACGGGTCCTATTTAGGTTGGACCCGCTAGCTAAGATTTGACATTACAGTCTTGTCACAGCCTGGGGGAGTACCTAACTTAGATAGTAACAAGTTCAATGTTGAATGCACCCAATGTACCGTATTCCACCCCAGCGTTAAGCTGTACGAGGCAAAGTAGCCATGTATGAGGGTGGGCATAATGTGGGGCGTGCTTGCTAGATCTAATCAAGCCTGCATTGGCGCATCGCAGGGGGCAGGAACCGCCGGCCAGGGACCCTAAGAAGATGGCCCGCAGTCCCTCTGCCGCCTGCCCTGTCTACACTGTGCGCCAAGTACTTCCAAGGTTTAGTTTCGTGTCATGTGTATGTCGTAGGATTTTTTTTAGCGCCCGCTGTGGGGCAATGAGGCTTTCAACGACTTCATTATCAACTTCGCTAGCACCCATTTCAGGCACACTGTTAATTTCAGATAGTTCATACGTCTGAGGTCAGTCATCCGTCTCCCTAGCAACCTTCCTACCTTATATATAGTTATTAGGCGGGTTACATTAAGGCTCTTGACGTCTGACTATAGATAGTCGCAAGACTGCAACTGATACCTATTTTGGAGAGTGGCAATGGTAATTAGCTAATTGCGAGGTTGACACGTAGGTGGTTAGTTTGGCGTTGTTCAACGGGGCGGTAGATATTCGATACAGTCATCGATAGTCCTGTTTAATGCAGATCTTAGTGGTCGACATTGGTAACGCAAAGGTGGTAGGATTAAAGCTTTCAATCAAGAAGCTATGGGAAGGAAATATAGAGCCCACGAGCACAACCGTGATGGATGTTTCAGTCTCGTTTCCGGGTTGAAGTTCCGTTTCATTCTCCCTCCCATCTCAAAGACTTGGTCACCTCGTGAGCTCGTAAACACATATTCCGCCCAAGCGTCCCCCAGCTGAATCGAAGTAGGAGAAGGCGTGTTGCAAGAAGTTGGTCTCACCAGGAGTATTTGGGCAGCCAGGGGAAAACTGTCGCCGAGGTGAAGAAGATGAAGCATGCCCCTTGTAACCCGTCTTTCCCAACGCCACCCATGATTTTTCGCGTAGTCTTCGTTAAGCTGTCCAGACAAATGAATGAACGTCCCGAGTCCTTCATTTCTCGAACCATCTCAAAAACACCATAATTAAAGCATCGCACCCGGGTATTCTTTCCGTTATCCCACCAAACATCCCTTGTTTTGTAGTATAGCCGACTGTGTCACCGAAATCGTCGTTCATTCTTCATATGAATCCCATAGTTCTTCAAGTGATGTCGTTCCATCATGCAAAACACACTTCCATTCAGACCGTCTTTCTTCCGTACGCCGCCGTTCTCGCCTCCAACCCAGAGGTACGAGGAAACTCAAACCCATGATAAAACAAATATGCTTTTTCGTATCCCATGGCCATGTTTGATATAAACGCTGGCGTGGACAGCTAGAGAAACCATATGCCATATAGATAAACCGGTATGTGACCAGGATACATGTACTTTCATGCCTGTTAGCATTGTCGAACCGACGCTAGCCTCATCCTGACTGGGGCAACATGGTCGGCTGCGGGTAGTATCCTGCCGAGGTCGATTTGCCCTCAAATCGACTGCAGGATCGGGGATAGTACGCATTTCCCGGGTGGTAGAAGATACTCGGAAGGCTGCCTTCGTACTCATGCTTGACTTTCGAGGTTGTTGAATCGACCGTCGCAGCCGTCGAAGTCATTAGGTTTTCCTGCTCGTTGCGGTGAGAAAACATCTCAATACCCTGCCTCGAATCCGAGCCTTCGTAGATTGTCGCAGGATAGTATTGATAGTCTTTTGTTTCATCAATTGCCTTCGCTTCTTCTGCTGGTATGATCGGCTCAATTGGTAAATCGTGATGGCGTGTCGTCCCGTAATGACCCGGTCTCGGATCGTAACCTCCCCCGCTAGCGTACGAACCCGACAGTAATGACGACGACCCCGAGGAGTAGTCCGTCCCCAGAACTTGAGAGCCGGGGTAGTTACCCATTCCACTTGACCCACCAGGCCCGCTGCTAGTACTTCCCCGTCGCTCCGTTTGGTAATGTCCAGGGGAACGACCCCGTACAATCATCTTCGCGGATTTCCGTTGCGCGATCTTCATAAACTGTTCCGGGGCTTGGCTCCCCACATCGGCATAGAGCTCAACAACTAGGTGATAATACTGCTGGGCCGCCCTCCGTTTACCATTGTTTGCCGTTGCTTGTTTGAACTGGATCCTCTCAAATGTATGTTCACTCGGGTACGAGCCTTGCGTGCTTTGTCCGTAGCCTCCTTCGTACATTGGTCTCGATCCCCCGGCTATGCCATGGTGGTCTTGGTACATAGACAGCGGGTGCGGTGTCTGTTGGGGCTGTCTCGGGCTGAGTCTCACTTTTTCGGGCCGCGCCACCGGGCCCTTGTCTCTCTTCGGCGTGTGCTGCACCAACTCGATCGTGTGGGAGTCGCTGTCGGAAACCACTGCTGAGATACACATCGCAAACCCGAACACTTGGTATGACGTAGATGAACCCGTAGGAGCGTACTGCATAGCCGTGTTAGGAAAGTAAGGCGTAAGGCTGTACGAGCAGATGCAAGAGAAGTAGTTGCGCCTGTAGCACGTCCAGTCTCCCTCGGACATGAAGAAACCCTTGTCAATCACCCCCGTAATATCAACCTTGATAGCCGTTCCCGCATCGCTGTACACTAGTTGACCATGTGAGGTCATCGGCATAAGCGGAGGGATATTCGTGCCCCCTGACTTCCCGTACTGTCCGGCGTCCATCCTGACCGGGCTTGTAAAACCAATACTGGGACTAGGAGTTGGCGACAGTGGATGTCGTCGCAAAGGTGCTGCGAAAGAGGGTGACCTCGTTGTGTGCTCCGTTGCCCTTCCGAAGGAAGGCCTCGGTCCGGAGTAGAGATCTCTTACGTTGTATGCTGGGTTTGGTAACGCAGAGGAACGGTGTGCCATGCCCGTGGAGGAGGTGCTACTGGTACTGTGGTGAGCAAGGCACGAAGAGTCAGGGCCGTATGCGGCATGTATTATCCCACACCGGAAGTGGTTGGATCGCTGTGCGACTTACTTGGAGCTCAGGCGTGACCTGACGTCGATGCCAGAGTATATCTGTGAGGCTGGAGAATAGAAGGATCCAGTCTCAGGGGAGTACCCCGTGGTAGTGGTGTTAAGTAAAGAAGGTGCAGGAAAGGTGCTAAGCACGGAAGAGGGCTGATGGGGGGTTTCTATCGTCAGAGAAGAGATATTGGAATCTTGGTTGTATCTGGAAGACGCATCAGCAGGGGTCCTGCCAAATAGAAGCTTGTGTGCAAGGCCCCAGATAAGCTACCGACAATGCTGTATCGCGTTCTCATATGGAAACACCGCCCCAGGTGTCTAAGTGCAACCAAAAGGTGGTACTGACAGCGTTCGCGTACCACAGGGGGAGCGGATACAGGATCGGGAACTCAAAGCACGCCACATAGCTGCGAACCACGGGAAGGGCCACAGGCCTTTTTTGGTGTAGCTACGAGAGCCACCCTTGCACTTTGCCTCCGCGCCTATGGCGATAGAGAACTTACAGGTAGTGGTAACAGCTGCAGATTGTATTTTAGGGCACACAAGCAGGACGATCAAAGAAGCCTGACCAGCACAACATCATACGTGCCCAATGTATAGGTGGTTATTGGTAAGGGTACGAAGGCTGGGTTAGGAACGGGATATGGAAGATATCGAAGATGGAAGGGAGAACAGCGGGCCAAAAGGAGAAAGGTTGGAAAGGGCATTAAAAAGGTGCGGTAAATGGGTCTTGGTTTGGCAACATAGGTATTCCATACCAAAAAGGGTGAGGGACAACTAACCTCATATCAGCAGTTGCCGGGATGTCGATATAGTCTAGCCCAGGACAGGTGGGCGGCGAAGGCTCAAAGTCCTGCTAGAAGAGCGAGAAATGTTAGTACACGACTCGTAGTCTTGGAATACTATTAGCATAGCAATGGTCATTCTAAATGAGGGAAGAGGCCTGATGCACGTGTAAATTGCAGTTATTACCGGGCTTGGAGCATCGCTAGCCGGAAATTGAGGAGGACTTGAGGGTTGATTGAGTGGGCTCTGCAGTAAGTTGGCGAAGATGTTAGCGGGCAAGACCTGTATGCTGTATTCTGTATTCTGTATGCTGTATGTCGTGTGCTGTGTGTTGTATGTTGTATGGGATGTATGGGTATGGAGTGTATTGGAGGGGGGGGGAGTTTGCTAAAAGCACCCGCACTAGATGACTGGACTCGGATGGAAGACAGGTTATGTGTGCTAAGGTAGGCAGGAACGCAGGCAGTACATGTAGTAATAGGCAGTAGTCTGTAGGCTGTAGACAGTAGGTGAAATGAAAACCGGAAGCAAACACCGGTAGCTTCCAGTTCAGTTATTGGTACTTTGTCGTGCCGTGCGATACACTGTGGTACGGTTGGGCATGGTGCAAGATACAAATGGGTTGACTGGGTATGTGAAGCAGGGAAAGGGCTTGTCGGGATCTAGAATGTAGCAGGAGAATGCCTTAAGTACCACTTGAAGAACTGCGAGGCGTTTCTGACGTAGTACAAGAACCCGGGGATCGTTGAATCGGTGCGGCAAGTCATGGAAGTCCTCCAATGTAGCCACCAATCCAGAAATCACCAGATAGCATTTAAAACAGCACCGGTGACCTGGAACTGCGGTGGAGTTCCCTTTTCGTTTCTCTCTCTCTTCCTTTTCCTCTCCCCCCTTTTTTATTCTTCCTTTTCTTTTTTCTCCTGTTTTTTTTTTTTTTTTTTTTTTTTTTTTGTATCCTCTCACTCTGTTTCTCTCTCTCGCTATATTCCCTCCATTGTTGACGAAAAGACAAGCCAGTTCCCGAGTAAGCAAGGGCAGAAGAGAGGATGCATTTGCATGTGGATGTGGATGTATAGAGGGGATGCGTATGCGAAAGGGGAGGACGGACGATAATGTCTAAATATATCAACTAACCTTAGTCTGGTTCTTACTCAGACCTCTTCAAAACAAGATTCAGCAGGATGGCTTTGCTGGAGCTCACTCTGCACCTCTTCCTCGCCGGCTCGCTCTCAGCATCAGCGATGCATGGCCCATTTAATCCAATCAATTGGAGATGGATTAATTTAAAAAATCACCTTAACGCAGACCGGTCCGGAGAAAGCGAATTCTCGGCTGCCGGCGACTAATTTTCGGTGGAATAAGAGAGGGGTGAATAGGAAAGACAGAGAGAGGAAAACGAGGACGTATAAATTTATATAATAAATACCTTGGGGTTGAGTTGTTGATTCATTCGAGGGGCCTCTCTTTCTTCAAGAGAGAGGCTTAGTTCATTCGGCCGAAGACTGGTTGCTGGCGGAGCAGTCGAAGACGGTTCGTGTGTTAACGGTTGCTGGTTCCGTATCTTCTGGCGCCGAACATGGTGCAACGGTCAGCTTAGGGCCCCCAAACGATACATAGGTAGTGGTTCGTAGTGCAGTGCAATCTCGCAGGGGAAGTAACGACTTTAGGAAAACAAGCTTCTTTGGAGGTGGGTCTAGTTCATCCATCCCGCCCATCCCATCCAGCACCCTAACACTCGCTTGAAAGTTGGGGCTGAACTGCGACGTCGACAGGTACTGCTTCTGCTGGGCACATGTACATACAGTGCTGCGCGGCACTGTACAATACACAACCCATGGATGTAATACATGCAACAGTACAATACAATGCGATACAGGATATATCCAATACAACACAACACAACACAACACAACACAATACAATTCACCACCACCTCTATCAGCGAGGCCCCGGTCGTGGTGGTGGTGTTGTTGTTATTGTTGTTGTTTTTGTTGACTGTATGGATAGATGTATGTGTGTATGTACAATGCCTAGTCGGGCAGTGCATGTGTCTTCTTGTTAGCATGGGATTTTGTATCTATGTATGGATGTACGTGTGTGGGTGAATAAGGTTAGGTATGTAACCAAGCACCAAGCATGTACTATATGTAGGAAGCTTCATGTAGGTGTTTCCACTGCCCGATCTCTGGCTCAGATTGGTTGTTACAGCAGATAGGTATAAAGCAGGAATGTATGTATGTATGGATGTAGTGCTGGCGGGGGGTGGGATGTACATACATACATACATACATACATACATAGAGAAAGAAAGAGATTGAGAAAGTAGCTCGAGAGGTAGGGGTGGGCTTGCTGCTTGCAGATAGGGTATCTGGGTATTTTCCAGGGATTTACACCGACCTTTGAATAGTAGTCCCCTGTCACCATAGATGCCAAGTGATTGCCTTTCCAATTTCACTGTCATGCACAGACCGAAACGGCCCTGGTTCAAACCTGGCCAATTCGATTTCTCTGTCAGCTCTCACCCGATGGAAACAAACGACCAACGAAAAAGCCAGGGACAGGATTGTGCAGGCAAGCTAAGCATCATCTCATAGAACAGGGCAGAGAGGCGGCAGCAGCAGCAGCAGTAGCAATGACAACGACAACGACAACAACAGCCTTGAAATTTCTCAAGGCTCGGGTCGAGCTGACTTGAAGTCGCCACTGACTTGTCGAGCCACATAGGTATAACCTAATCATCATTATTGTCATTGTCATCGCCATCATCAAAATGACTAGATGAGAGAAGCAGCAGCAGGCAACGAGCCGGGTGGAATCTGCAGCGACATGCTTAGTCTTGCTTGCCTGTCAGCTCAAAGTAGGTAGCTGGTAACTGTCGCAAAGAAGCCCGCCTCCGGCTCGGCGGCTATTGCAGCGAGAGTTCGTCATTCCTGCGTGCGCTAGCTCTCTCTCTACTCCGGTTCCGATCTGCTTGGCTTAGGTAGTGTTCGATCGCAACTTGCGTGTGGCGCCTGCACAATATCCCGAGCAGAGAGAGAAGGGGAAAAAAAGAAAACGCCACTCTCCCTATCGGAAAGGGGCACTGACATGCGGATACCTATGTATATTCCAAACAGTAGCCCTGAGATATAGATGTCAGCGCAGGGTTCATGAATCTGTTACAGCCTTTTGGCAAGATCTGATTGATCAACACCGCGCGGAGGCTAGAAGACCCCTGGACGCTACTAGTCCACCAACCTACCGCCATGTCGGGTCGGCTTGGATGGCGTAATGCGCGTCAATTTGGAACAGGGCGCGCGCGGGGGGGGGGGATGGAGGTCAAGAGAAATAGACAATAGAAAAGGGGGGGGGTCATTAATAATGAACGACGGTAGCCTCGTCGCAGTCGGTCTCCAGAAACATCAATGATCTGACATACCTTATCTTCCTATCCACACTGAGCCTTACGTTATCCAGGGGCAGGTTCCTCTCTGCGTTGCTTGTTAAGCTTCTCGGTTTTCCCTTCGAGTCCGAAAAGCCGAATCGTAAACGACCGCGGCGGGCGTTGGCGAGCCTTGTTGGTCAGGTCTGAGTCGGCGTAACTAGTTGACGGTCGTCCAGTCGATGCGATACTTCAGCACGGGTATTATACCAAGCTTAGTTAATGACATATAAACGCAGGTTCTTGAGATGAAAGGTAATCTATATACCCTTCGAAGGGCGCGCCGTAGACCGCTGACGTGGTGGCTTCGGATCGTACGAGAGTATCTGCTGCTGGGCAGGCCTTGGAGGCTTAAAAAGATGCAAAGACAGTGCCACAAGATGGTGTGTACGAGTAGAGCTAACCCTCTCTCGAACTCGCGGCGGCAGGTTCAGCTATCGGTCAAACTGCGGTGTTGAAAGCTTCGCGAACAAGCTGGATGAAACTTTGATAGGACTGACGGATAGGCGAAGTGGGTATCCTCTATTCCCGCTTGGGACTGACTGAGGTGATGGCTGTTGCGCAAGTTGGGCGTGTTTGAGACAGCCGCTATTGGGGTCTTCTGTAGATTTTGTGGGGGAACTCGAGGCGCATTCGGTCTTTTTATTGTTTGGAGCTTTATATCACGCTGATGGCGCGTTGCTGCCTTGGATTTTTGAAAGAACCGGCGGCTTGCGGATGACAAATTTGTGAGTTGGGCGAAGTAGATGGACGTAGTCCTATGTGTCTATCCAAAGAATTCACCAGATAAGTATTTACGGTTTGTGCGGTGCTGGCAGTGCTTGACATGTCAGCGTTGGCTGTAGGTAGAGTGAGTCAGGCAATGCAAAGTCGAGTTTGTTATCTTGTTTTTTTTTTTTTTTTTTTTTTTTTTTTTTTTTTTTTTTTTTTTTTTTTTTTAGCTTTTTTTCTAATTTTTTTCTCCTTTCCTTCTGTCTTTCTTCTTCCCCGTATTAGATACAAATGCCCTGGGTAGCCTAGCTCCATCATTCTCCTTGACAATCAAGCAAGAAGCCGTTGCAGGCCCCATACCTCAAGTTGTTTTAGGTGCCCCGGCCTCAGAGGCCAAACGAAATCTAAGGATAGTGCCGCGGACGCCGATCTCCTCGGTAATGTAATTAGTATTCCTCAAATGAGAAGGGCTAGTTCCCTTCTGGAGGGATCTAGTATCACATATAAGTCGTTTAATCGAAATCCTACGCCATAGTGTAGGGAGAGAGGGAGGATCTCTGGTGCCTTTTGTCACGACTTTCCATCGAGTACTTCCGAGAACGAGCTTAGAGACAGAAGAAACAGGGTAAAATAGGTAGATCAACTTGGAGTTGATGAAAGTACCCTAGCCTTGGTAGCGGGTTGCTGAGAACTCCGTCCTCCTATGCATCATATCTGCAACTACCCTACCGTCAGTGCCTCTACGAGACGCCACAAACACCCTATGGTAATTGGGAAGGGATCTGCTTGGACGAGGTCTGGTCCAGTCTCCGGGAGACTGCATGGCACGCTTACGACCAACCGGTCGACCTTGAAGTCAGTCCCCACCATTTTGACCATAAGACGCCCAGGTAGTCGTCAATGTGTCGTGGCCAGACACCCTTGTTCACCATGATGTAATTAAAAAGAAAAAAACGCTATGCTCTGAGAGTGTGTATCTTAGCCATATACTTGTATGTATGTAAGTGCCTCGCGATACTAGGCACAGACGAGGAATATAGATACATACTCTAGCAAATATCAAACTCCTATCAGGGTGTGAATCTCGGGAGAACCCCCTCAGCGTTCCCCGTGAAGGCGAAAATCATCTCGCTTCGCCCTGTCAAACTGACCAACCAACGGCATCGAGATTTAATAATATCTTGAACGTGAACCCGACAGGCCTATGGAAGCTTAAGCTTTCGGCCCTACATGACTAACATACGGCTTTGCCCCAGGCGTGTAGCTGCCACAGTCTCCTGGGTGGTCTCTCGGTAACGACCGACCGACCGACAGCGGCAAGGCTTGGCCACCCATGCTTCCGGTAGGTCAACTTGGTACGCTTGCTGGGTTGGATCCGCAAGGTACGGACGTATCAGCAGATCATCTAAAGCCACGATCTAGTGTGTTTCAGATAATGAGAAGGTGGACATGTTTTCACACGTGAGACGCAGAGGATATGTCATCAAATCGGCCCAACGCCAACTGCCAACTCACTAAAGTGTCGATTTAATACCACATCTCCCCCGTCAGGAGTAGGCTCCAACTGCCAACGGATGGACCGAAGCTAGGGTCGGACCCCAATCCAGACATACATACATGACTATCGTCTAATACTGCTCATGGTTTACCGACACGGGTAAGAGAGAGTACATAGTAAGCTATCTAGGCCCTAGTATTGATTTAAGGTTCGACGCTTCGTTTACCCGAAGATGAATGAGTGGAAAGAGATGGACGAGGTGGGTACGTTAGAAGCTTTAGTTCACCGTCATGTCTGCACGTCATGGGTCGATGAACCAATGACCTTCTCCATTACCCGAGGCTTTGAGGCTGGGATCGGGAACAACAGCGTTGGGCATCTCGAAGGAATGTAACTAGATGGATTCCCTGGCTTCCCCCTAGGAGCGAGAATCAGAAGGGGCCAATTTCGTCCTGTCTCTCTTCGTGCAGGATTAATATACCCCAAGTGCTCAGCAATATTCAGCCCCTCTTGATTGCACTGTCGTGTGTGCAAGCTGCCGTTAATTTGACGAGTTGCATGTGTCCAGCCAACATCCTATCCGTAATTCGGGTTGCCAGAGAGTGTAACGCGTCGAAAATGTTTCAGATGACGACCTTCTCTGGCCGTTATGAGGTCCACAACAGAACCCTTCAACTTTCAAGGGTTGGCAGGCTCATCTACTAGAATCGGGCTTCGCACTACGGAATGAAGCTCGAGCAAATATGGAACTCCATGCTTCAGCTTAACTTGGTCATCCAAGTTCTGGAATGCCGATAGTGTGACGTCGCAGCCTCCACATCCGCAGTTGGGCCCTTTTCTGGGCGCTGCATGACCTGGCATCTTTCTAGTCGGCATCGCAGACCTGGTCCATTAGGTACGGCACAGATACGTATCGGCTCGGACCGCGACTTCTGGTATTCTCGTTAATCTAGAATGGAGAGATGCATCAAAATTGATCTCGTCCCTGTTATGTCAGCATGCATCCTGATCTACACGAAGCAGCAGTGCCACGTTTGGCACGCTCGCGATGGACAGTGGCGACAAGTCATGCTTGCCCAAAACATGGCCGTTTTCGACCGAATTAGTGTAGATGGGGTTGTGCAAGCCGTAGTGGTAGTGCTCACGCAGCGATTCTAGATCTCGTGCGAGGTGACCAGTCACTTGCTGGTCCCAAGCTGCCAAGTGTGCAGGGTGGTTTTTACGTTATGAATATTCCTTTTCCGGCTTAAGAGCCTGATGAGGACCCAAGAAAAAAAAGAAATAAAATATCAAAAATCAATATTATAAAGATTAGGATAAATAATCCTTGAATAAGAAGACAGGGAGACGCGTAAAGTAGGTAGTAGGTAGCTCCGGATCGTCTAGAAATAACCGGATTTAGATAGGTTAGGCTGGGAATGTAGGAATGTAGGTAACAGTTATCTGCCATGCAGAAAAGTATGTAAGTAGGCAGGCAGGCAGGCCAGGGCGGCGGTAGTATACGGTAGGTAGTATAATATGCATGTCACCAAGCAGCAGCAGGGGTAACACATGGTAACGGGCAAGGACAAACAAGGTTGGCCTCCGTGTTGTTTTCCGGGGTAAAGAAACAGTTTCAGGCGAGCTTTCGACAACATCAGATGTACCACGCACGCTACGAGGGGCAATAGACGCCATTAGACGCCGGGGGGGTGGTTGTTGCTTGTTGCTTCTTGTTGTTATTGTTGTTCAAAACGCCGCCGCTAGTTCAGAAATGCCGGTTCCATGCCATGGCACCGTTTCCGGGAAATTATGGCAAAAAGAAAGTCGGGATTGGAGGTCTTCCCATTCCCTATTTGTACATCACACCCCCTTACCTGTTGAGTTAGTTGGACTAAGACACGGGACTAACAGAACACATATAAGTATCAAATATCGGTAGTTAAGTAATGCATGGGAAGTATAGGCTTGACATGTGCATGTATTAGTTTTGGGAATACCTACCGTAAACTGCAATCGTTTACAATTACAATAACAATAAATATACGCAGGTGTATATACAGGTGTATATACAGGTGTATATAAAGGCACCGATAGACCCGAGATCGACAGTAATTCTGATGAGCCGCACTGTTCGTTTGCCCCTGCTATACTCCTATGTACTTGTATATGTATGACCGGCGAATAAACCCCTGTCAGCTTAGTGAAGTCGATTATACTACATAGTATGCGTACGCACCACTACTGTGCTTATGTACTTCGTACAATGCCGTAACTAAGGTACTCTGTGGAGTAGAGAGCAGGGATTGGGGCGATTCGACGTAGGGATTGGCTTTCTCTGTCCAAAATCGACCCAATCGTGGATGCGAGGGTCAGTGAAGACCCTTGTCTGACCAGGGGTTTTCCGCAGAGATACAGTAACATGTACAGATACCCACACCAACATGAGAGGATGACTTTCAGTTAATACTGTGCCGTATGTCTGATAGACTGACTGCTCTGTTTTGCTTCAATTATCTAACTACCAACATCAACCTGATCAATCCATCTACCACACACCAAAGGGATATTCACACGAATTTCTAAGAAACACGTTATGTGCTCGATTTAACACGTCGAACAAAACAATTACTTACTATATGTGCCTATTCATTCCTATTCATTCCCGTTTCGTTTTCTCCTTTCAACACGGGAAGCTTCTCATATTATCAACTTCAACTCCCTCCTATTCTTCCTATAACTTAATACAAGAAAATAACAGTGATATACATAGAAGTGCGTAGAGGTCAATTTCATAGCCGGTTGTGACAGTCCCCAACCACCCAATATTGTGAGTTTCGGAGTACCTCGCTAGCTGTTAGATGTGCGCCGCCATCAATGCAGCCGGACTCATAAAGCAAGCAATCCTTCAGGCATATATTGTAACGATAGGATATAGCTGTGTCCATGCCTATTCATGCTTTCTCTGGTGCACCGTGCGGAAGTTACCGTTCGGGAAGACAAGGCGTCTTATTACATATGTAGTAAGTCGAGTGTGGAATTTAGACCCAATATTAGACGGCCGCGGGCTGGCTACTCTTTGGGACTCTACGTAACAGCGTTGGAATCAAACAAAATGCCTCCCCTACAGCTACACCCAACGGCCTTCTATTCTAGGCCATCGCTCGAGTTGAAAGAGAGCACGGGCTTCCTTCTTCTTGCAAATGCCGTCGGTTCCGCCCTGTTCTGCTGTACTATCAGTTATTAAATCCGCATATAACGAATGGTCTTCGTTGCCTGATGCCAGAAAGCCTTATTTGCGACACACGTTAACCATAACATGATGCCGACAACGTTTAAATGACGCTCCTAACGAGTAGATTCTTAGCCCCAAGAGCAAGCTCGATAGTCATAATCAGAACCACCAAGCCGAGGAGGCTAGCCACGTTGCTCACCGGTTAGCCCCGTTTTGAAAAGGACGCGAACTATTTGGGCAAAATTATCTCGAATTTTGCATGCAATACATCCATCGCTAGGACCCTTGCAGCGAGTATGTGCAAAAGGAGGTTGACTTGACATGTATCCTTCATGCACCCACCCGACGTTACATGGTTCATCTGCTTATCAGGTAGAATACCTACATAGCCTGTAGCCTATGGGGTTTCTACCGCAATTCAAGAATGTCTACCAAAATCGCCATGTTGTTATTTCCGCTCTCTGTACCTGATTATCATAAGCTATAGAGGCGAATTCCATCCTCGATAGCTTCTTCATAACCAGATGTGTAACGTCGTTTGACTAACGGCGGGGCCATATCAGCTAATAATTGAACATCTAGCTACCGCTATCTACAGTACCTAACATAAAATACGAATCACTGATGCAAGCATATTTCAACATGTTCTTTCTAATTCCCCACGAGAATACACAGCAGATAACAGTACTATCAATGAAGGAATATTCAGTGAGCATGTCGCTAGACCACATTGAGTACTTAAGATATATATACATAGGTTAAGGTCAACTGCTGAGTACAAGGCTGAGGTATGTTATTTGTACTTCATATGATAATGAAGTTCGGGCTATCTATCTCTAATTTGGAACGGAAATCCAGTCATATGCTCTTATCTATTTTCATACTACCAACATCATTATATCGACCGACTCGGTTAGCTCCATTCCGCTATACATATAGTCAAGCTTTTCCCATAGGGCCAAGGTTCAAGTAGCTGGCCAAGGCTTCTAGACAAGTCAAATTGGTGTGTGTTTCATGCAGCCGTTGTACAGGAGGGCCTTACCCGAAGTCCTCCCCGCCAGTAGCCTGCCCACTCTACATACAGGTAGTAGTCGGGCGTTGAGATGTTGTGTCATTAAAAAGGCTTAAAAATGGTAATAGGAATTAAAACAATCCGAAGCTAGTTGTATTTCGAATCCTATGTTCCAGGAGATTCCTAACAACCTATTAGTAGGTTTTCACGTTACTGGGCGATGATCGACGACAAGGATCGCGACATCTATGCTACTATGTAGGTTTCTTCCGCACACTCATCAATACACGATTAAATCGTCACGTTTACTATTTATATCGAGTATTATTAATTTGATATTTTATTTACATCACTATTGAGTCTTTAGCACGTTGCATTGCCTATTAACACCGTTATTCTATTCCAATAGGATAGCAAGTATTCAGAACGCTTAATACAGGCGATATACCTCTTAAAAGGTCATCATATCCCCCTTTCACTTCCCGACAATCGGGTCCACGATGGCCAAGTATTCAACATGAAGCAATTTTTAGCTTCTCTTGCTTCTGCCGCGTTGCTCAAACTCTCTATTTGCATCGAGACTAGCGCGCATTCAGAGTTAACTTTCCGCATTTGTTCGCTTCTCATTTCCAGATCGGGGTGGTTGCCGTGAGATCATTTGTCAAACTCGCTTCTTTTTGCCCCTGGGTCACCGGGAGCGCGGCCGGACTTCATACTTCTCCCCCTGATTCTGGCTTCTGCTGTGGATACACCCCAACTTGCCTGGACTACATAATTAGATACTTGGGGAGAGCCCTAAAGACTTGAAGGCAGGCGGTTCTTCTCACTTGCGGCCGTTGTCCCACACAGATGGTCTTTCTGCAGCCGGAATAGCCTACCATACGTGGCCGGCTCAGCAACCAGATTTGAGATAAGTCACCGCCGGACTGTTTCGATAGTGATTCGAGAACCCTGGTATACCCTTGCCGGGCATTGAAAATGCAGAACGAGGGCTTGACAGAAATGCACCTGTCTGTAACGTAGGACGGGATCCGTCCTATCACCGTTCATCTATTTCTCCCCCAAGTTGCTTTCTGATCTTACGGAGAGCGTTCCGAGATCTAAAGATTTCTATGGCTCAACCCCATGGGACTCGGTAGGTCTGCTAGATCATCCACGACGTCCTTTGGGGAGAAATACGCCTCGAGTATTCGGCCCGCGATCCTTCATCAGATAGTTGATTTGCATGAGGCCAACTAGGGACGCATCTTTCCGATGACTCAATCCTGTTTTCTACGCGAGGCAGCGCCGATGGGTGGCGATGCCCCGGCATCTGAGCCCAACTGGAACGCCCCGTTGGGCCTTCTACTAATCCTCCTCCCTTACTTGGTATCTTACTCATCTTGTGTATGGAGACCTTGCCGGTGGGTACAGACGATTCGTTTCCCCCCACAAGGCTTCCAACACTGCATGTCCGCGTGAAGTGTGAAAGCGGCATGGCGTCCCAAGGAACGGGAGCTGAGAGTTTAATCATATACCGACATTTCCGGTACAATAATAGACATTAACGAACAAGATCAGGTACGTGATAAGACCGCTGCCAGTACTAAGCATTACAGCCTCCTTTCTCAGAACAATGCCCGTCGGATAATATTTCTATTCCGGGAACATAATAGCTTTTCATCCAGGCCTCGTAGTTCCGCTTCCTTTCGCTGCCTAATTGTAGTCTTTGTCCGAAGATTGAGTGCACTTTCTAGCATCACGCCAGTGTCTTTGAGGCTAAGATACCATGTGTTCTCCCGTATAGTGTCGTGTTTCGACCAACCCCTCCTAGAGGCAACAGATAATGATGAACCCTAATAAGTATTATTCGCCTTGGGCAACGTTTGTGATCACCTAGGATATTTTGTGGTATCATTTAGAAGAGTAATAATAACACAATCATGAAACTTAGTTAATATTAGTAAATGCCCCCTTGTTCAGTATATGCATCATGTCTTCTGTAGAATACGGGAAGTTCAGACTTGCTTAAGCAAGCGATGCCGACTAGTGTTGCATCCATTGCATGCGATCTTTCCCTAGACATGATCCCCATTAGTGAGGGTTTGATGTTGTTACTGTCCTACTCCCCGCCTGAACCTGGCCCAATTTCGGTGAGGAATGGGTATCGAGTTGGGACTAAACCAAACGCTATCCCTTGCTTCTTTTTTCTATTCTCCGGATTTATTTTTGGACAGGTCTGGCCTTCTAACTCTTTTTATTTTTGCTTCTGATCAGCAACCAAACTTTGGCAATGAATTCCTGCAAGAATGCTACGGCCGAATATCACCAGGACCGTGGTCAGTCTGCGTTAATGTTTACGGATCTATCCGTAGTGAAATAATCCCAGCTTCGAGAAATTGTAAGCGAAATGGAGATTTACAAAGCTGTGTCTAACGAATGCTGCCAACAGCATCTTCTACGATATATCCACCGACGTACCAGGACTAGTCGAATGCCTCTCTCCTATTTCCTCACGATCCGAACAAACCTAGCGACAGGGCGAACGAGTATAGACGCGCGACTCCACTCCTGAAAACGAATGCGTCAAGATAGCTAGGAATTCGCTGTTAGCCAGCCATAAACAGCTGATGCGGCTTCCCGTAATTTCCACCAACGCTTTCCCCGACATCCCTCTTAGCCTCGAGTCGGACCGGTATGTCGGTTGGTAGACTACACGTCGTTTTTCGGCCGACCAACACCAGACGATTCCGGAACAACACACCAACATGACATGCCGTAGCGGTGATGCTGCTGCCCTCGAGCTGATGGAATGGTTCTCAATATTTCCTGCCATCATTGCTAGCGGCATAGCCACATTACTTGGAGTTAACATGTTGTGGCATTGAACGTCGAGGTAGGAGTGTTTCTATTTGTCTGATATAATACTCCTAGAAAGTGAGCACGGATATACGCTAGAGTTGGGTATCGTCAAAGCCATTTCAATCGAAAACCAATACTGTCAGCACGGATACTAGCAAATCATAGAGAGGATGGATCTTTTGACTATATTTTTCCATTGTTCGATGAGGAAAGTGATACATTAGTTAGAAGTGCATGGACAATGTCCCGTCCAAGAATCTTATTCTGCCTGGATGCTAACACAATAGAATCAAGAGGGGTATCTAGTATAGTGGTAGATTGGGTTGAGTTGGTTAGAAGAGCAGCACTAGCATTTCTTTTAAGTTCGCATTAGATGTTGAACAAGAATACAATTTCCCCTGATATTCAATACCACAACTAAAAGAATGATTACAGTACTCTCAGAAGTAACGTTGACGGTGATAGAACTAGGGAATAGTACACGGGCCTCCCTCCCTGACTAAACACGTTATAATGTACGTGTGATGCCCCTATGTGTTAAGGTTTTCGTGGTATCGTTGCGATTATTCCAGCTCCTGAAGACAACAGACAATCAAAGATAGCCAACCACAGGAGGGCTTGACAACGACTATGGCAACAGTTAGAATACCACAATAATAATAAGAAACTATTATACGTCTAATTCGTCTCCGAATTTGAACAAACCTGTGTCCTGTAATCGATGTCGTCCAAACTCCACTCACCTAATTTTATGAATGGTAATTCGGAGGATAATAGGGAGAACCGTTCAAGCCATTCACAGGCCGTAGTCTACTATCATTGTAAGGCAATGAGATCGAATGTTTTCCCACAGAACTCTATGTCTAGTCAACAGCATAATATTGTTCCTATATCAACCACTGCTTTATCATGATACCAGTCGCCATATGACTGTAGTGCTTCAGTACAACATAGCCGCTGGAGTGCAAGAGGCGTTGCAAGAAAGGAAGGCACCGAACAACACTTAGCACAGACATAATGCTGTGGACAAGGAAATAGAGAAATAAGCACAGTGGAGCACCAACATAACTTGATATTATATAGGGCAAAGGTCTCGTAAGTCTAATGTGGTAGAAATCCCAAAGGGAATGGTTCCAAGACCATCTCTCCTATTTTCACTCGCTTGGAGGCATATCAAAATTAACCCCAGTAGATCAAGCCAACTGCAGTGAGTTATATCATGTTAGGCGGTGAACCCTAAGCTTCTTCTCGAGGCTTTTGCTTAAGTTAATGCATTTTTTTCATGGATTCTCTTCAATTGACCACGAGGACCGATACCAGCCAGCGCTATAGAACACTGTATCGAAGGTATGAGGAACCCTTATAATTATTAACATTGCAATAAATTATTCCTCCAAGTCTTTACCACATTCCCGGCGGAATTGTACTGTGGTATTTTAAACAAACAGAAGGCTAGCGGCTGTTATTCGAGGTGGTATCGTAAGACCAAACAACGTACCAGCACGCTACAAGATAGCAGAGTTCACAAGGGGCAGCAGCATTCGCTACACAAGACTGCTGTTTGCGTTCACCGAAGATAGTAGATAGCTTTACCAACTGACTGGCTCAGAGATTTTTGTACTCCGAGGCGACAGCAGCCTCGATCTGTGAAAATATTGGTTCGCCCGTTTAAGCCCGCCTGTGAGAGACCTCCTCATCAAAGTGTCTAGAATGGAGAAAAACGCACTTGCCATATTATAACCCTAAGTGAGCTCCTGTTATAAAGAGCTATTTCTCAAGGAAACGGTATCAGGTTTTCTAGCTCCCTGGAAATTGGTGACTTCGTGCCGCTAGGGCTGTGCTGAACGACGCTTAATGGACCTAGCACGACAATACTAGCATGAGCGGGCTACAACTAGAATATCTAAACAAATGCTAGTGAGAGAAGCTCCCTCTCTAGGTGATATTATATGAGACACTCGAAGACAACTGCTAGGGTAGCGATTATGGACAATATCTAAGGGTTTCTTGAGTATCTATAATGAATAATATATGATATAAATTCCGTGCAAATACTAACATGTAATCTTGCTTGATAACACCAGCTTGCTCCCCATACAGCAATAAATATATATCTATACACATTCCGTTGTTTAACTTGTTGATAGAAGAAACAGCATCTCTACGCCAAATCGAGTCTCGCTAACTAGCTACATGGAACATGGAAATAGGGGCAACTATGCTTCACTATTCCACGAAGTTCATTCGACCAAGAAATGTTCCCCGTTCCCATTATTCTAAAGCTAAGAACACATACCTTTTTTTATTTGGTACTTATCGCTTCATGTATAGCATAAGTGAAGTACTTAAGTTCGCAAGAGGTAGATAGGAGTTTCAACAACCCCTGAAATACCTCTCTACTTCAGAAAATCACTCAACATACAACAAAACACGAGGATTTAAGCATTTTATGACTACATCAAACTACCACCATGGCCAATTCCGCATTTTGGCCAAGAAAGTCAATTAATGCATGATCAAGTCAGCTACTGATACAGTACCTTAGGTCGGCCACCTTTGGCCACTATGGTACGAGCATTTCCCCGGCCCCATAATGAACTAATGCCCCTAGGTTTACCATGACATTAATTAATGTGCTGAGAGTTTATCGCGATTTCTCCGTCATTATATCATCATTAAACGAAAACGGCGTCGCTTATAGTAGCAGGATTAGACTATATCTTAGCTCTGAAGAGGGGGGGGGCGCGGGTGGAACAACTTCATACAGCTAACAACGTACAATTCTGGTTATGTGATAATCATATCTATGAAAATCTTTTCACACTCCATGGAAGAAAACACTAGAGATGTGGAGATTATGGTATCCTGCAATGAGCCCAAAAAGGAATTAGTAACAACATGGTCTTACTATAGGCTTCTTAGTTGTCCTTTGACCTTCTCTTAGCTTGCCCTATCAAGTTCATGAAGCCGAATTGGGCCTCACCGTAGTTTATGGCCGAAATTAACTATTCTGTCTCGGCGTAAGGTTTGTTTTAGGAGCCCCTTGTCCACGCTGCTAGACATGAAATCATTCCTCGAGCCATGATCCTTCAATTACCGAGAGTCGGGCACGATATCGGGTGCTGACTGAGCCAGCTGAGATAAAAGAATAATTAGGAACAGGGTGACTAGAATCACCCAGTCTAGACCGCTTACATGAGGTACAATGGACGGCAGTTGGCAGCCTTGTGCGCCCAGAAGAGAACGATGAAAACTATAGCGTGGCTCCGGCCAAATAAGATCTGTGGTACTATAGCTGGCGTGGCTCTGTTCAGCGCGGGGATTACAAGCGCGTTTGTATGTAAGTAGGGTCAAGGACAAGGACAAGGCAAACAATAGGCGAGTTCCTGGCATGCCTTGAAGCTGATTGAAGGAGAGCTATCAATAGACTCATTCAGCAGAACGCCCCCTAAAGGGCCGATAATCACAAAAATGAAACGGTTTGAAACACGTATGTCGCTGCGTCATGGGGGAAGCCAAATAAGCCTGCCAGGACTTGGATCGGTTCTCGAGTATTACCACGCCATCGGGCATGACGAAACGAAATCGCTGTGCTACCTCACCTCTGGGAGAGTTCCGGAGTCACCGCCGGACCTGGGATTCCTGTTAGTGACAAATGTACATGGCCTGTCACCTTCGAAACCCAACAAGCCAACCCCTAACAGGGCAAACACGATCTCTACTACCTTGAATTCGCTAAGAAGGGTATGAACCACGGTATCAAACACGGCATGCCTAACAGTCATGTGGGATGACTCAGTGACGTCCCTGCTTCTTTCCCGTCCGTTCCCCGCAGCAGGCCAGCAATCCGGACCCTTCCCGCGACAAAGCCGGTCGAGAACAACATATCTGATACAGTGTTCCTGTGTGATATGAATGGATGCTTTCTACCCAAGACTTGTACAAGCCTCTTGGCATACATACAAGCATCTGGGGATATTCTCTCGCCTTATAATCGCCCCACACGATGTAAGCCCAACCCAACCTCCTTTATGATGAAGTCCAGGACCATGTACCTCTTTGCCTTCGGCGCTGTTAGGCATCAGCAGTTGCCGTTTTATCGCACACCCCAGGGCTTAATTCATTCTAAGTACGTATTGTATGTGCATACATGTATTATATTCCCACCCCATAACCTCGAGGGAAATTCCGGCCGTACTGCTGTCATAAGCCGTACCCTGCCCCTAGTCATGAGGTGCCATATCCGAGGAGATTTTGGGCTCTGCTAGCCGATCAGGTAGTCAGAAAGTATTGTCGACGGTAATGGTCTAGGACTTTGTGGCACCAACTAACCTGTCGGACCCGAAACGGGGCCTTCATTCTTCCGGCCCCCTTTCTGAGACATCCTAAACATCGATGTATGTGAGGATGTTAGAAGGCTAAGTGATATCTTATGTGTAGAAATGAATGAGACAGAAACAGAGAGCGTGAAATATGAGAATAACAAGGAAGTTTCTATAGTATTGAAGTAATTATAAGTACAATACTATTTTATTATGAAAGAGAAGTGCTGCTACAATTTGCTCACTGCGAGGGGTAAGCCAAGTCGAGTTCATAATAGGGTAATATATTCAAGACACAATTGTAAGAACCAATCTTAGGAATTTCATCACCATTAGACATGATTACATACCAAGATAGAGATTACGCAGTCTGTCAAAGTTTAGCTAAGTAAAATGTAAAATATTGAAGAGAAGTTTCATACGTGTCAATACTCCTGGCACAACTTATACAAACGTTTGTAAGACAAAAGTTTAGTAACTCCATGATTATAAAGTGAATAAATAGATATATCATTTCATCTAAGTATTAAGACAACATATGAAGTACCTTGTTATTACTTATTGTTCATTGCCTCAAAATATACTAGCTGTAAACCCGAAAAAAGGGGGAGAAATATTTACCAGCCACTGTAACATATAATAGCCTTAGCCTCTACTAAACTATTAATAACTGTACACTGACTATGTCAGTCATGTTTAGCCAAAGCCGCCAAGGTGTATTGCAACATAGTAATACCATACGTATAAGATATCTGTCAGTATAGGACGAAGTTACGAGGAGCGTAGTGCTTAGTGTATTGAATGTAAGGTGAAGCTATGGGAGGCAGAGCCTTCATGATACACATAGTGGTCATACTTAGGGCCGCTATAGTAAGTAGTAAGCCTCAGCTCTATAGCGTTATCTCAACAATATCCACCCATATATTTCGGATATATACTCAGTATTAAGCTTATCAACAGTCCGTCTTGAAATACGTGTTTCCTTAAGACACCCCCTTAGCTTGACGGTATCCTCTCTGATCCGTATCGTAGTCAAGGTGTAGAAACACTTCCCATCACTTAAAAATGACTCCTCTTAAGGGCCACTAAAGCTGAGGTGAAGTGAACAGCCCCTGAATCAGTGATAATGTTTTAGTTCGATATTCACGATCATGTCTAAGTGCCCATTAATCAACCCAAACCCAAAGGATATTTTTGAAATGTTGATAGTTATGTAGATATTAGTTGAAATTCTCTACACCGTTCCTAATAATTAGACATCGCTAGATCAAATCAATAACATCGTTAAGCTGAGACCTCCGTTCATTCGATTAATCCACTCAAAGATTATCTTTGCCTAGATCTCAGGGGTTAGAATTTTAACAGTCCTCAGAAATGAAGGGATAACGTTAGACCCGGTAAAATGTAAAATACAAGTGTGATTGCAACAGAGATAGAGAGGTCAGATTAGCCAGCACTGTCAATTCAGGGTCAATAGTTAACAAACATATTCTGATGTATACAACTTGTAAAGTGATCTGACTCAAACTTCTAGGGGAGCTAATTGAAACTATAATCATGTTGCTCTGACTACTTATATAATAAGTAAATAGAGTTCAGGAGTATGAAAAGTGTTGGAAGGCCTAACACTTCAAACAAGAACAATTTATGATAAGCTTATGAAGTTATATCCGGCGAAAACGTCCCCATTGAATGAGAGAAACGGAGTATCAGATCGAACAGGTGTGCAATATGTATGCCCCAAGACTTGAAATTAACATATATATAGGGAGCCAATACCTGTTTACAAATCTCATATCTATTCTGAACCAAAAACAATATACTATCAGATATGATTCACTCATTATTTGCTAGAAGTCCTACTACCCCTTGAAAGCGGATTTTATGATACAATGACTCTAGCACATCCTACGCTTTCACGTCCCTTTACAATGGAGTTTGGGGTCTTTTTACACGATGGCGCTTTAAACGTTTAGTTGGAATTGGAAAATGTTGCACTGAAGTTGTTTCATCATTTGAGGGTAGTGAATCATTGCGAGTTTTCTTGCGCTATCGGAATACGATGAGAGTGTATACTTATATGTAATGGATTCTAGCCAACATCACTTGGTTGTCCCTAATAGAAATGTGACTCGAACTGGTTCTTAGCGAACAGTCCCAAAAATAAAGCGGGAGATCGACCGAAACCAGCCTAACTAGGATATACACAGGCTAATCCCTTCTCGAAAATTAAAGGACCCTTATTAGAAGAGGCTATATTCTAGAACCACTAGGGTTCAGCGTTAATGATTAGGGAGGTATACCTAGGATGATTGGGATGTAAAGGGATACGAGGTAGAAACTCCTGACTTTATCTCCAATATTACCGGAAGTCCTTGAGCCCACTAGTAGCGCTGTTTATGAGGCCGAAAATTCTTGAAATGGTTAACTAGGGTGTACGCATAAAGACATTTTCGCCTCAATAATACTAGTGAAAAACGCCCAGGCCCATGAACAGTCGGTAGCATGAGATGTATTCCTTCAGGAAGCTGCGCCTCGTGCCAATGGGGGACGATACCGATGAGTACACTGGCTCATTGAGTATAAGGTGAAGCGAAAAGGGGTAGAGCCCCTTATATATATACAAGCGGTGGCCGTATGCAAGGCAGTTATAATAGTACCTAGTGGGTCTCAGCCCTACAGTCCTATCTCAACACCTTGCTAGGTACCTCCAGCAACGACGGTAGATATAGACCAACAAATCTACCCTGATCTTGAGGGTCCGATGAATGCTGAAGATGGAAAATGAACCATCAGACCTTTAGCCGTAGTAGTTTAGAGGGGCTGCGACTAGAGTACCATAGAAATGGGATATGTGAATACCTGAACCTCGGCCACATAAACTGCAGGGTCCTCTTAAGCAACTATAGCTTCAAACTTGCCCTACCCTAGGTAGTCAGAGTGGGAACCAAAAGAATAGACACGCAAGGAAGCATAAAATAAGATATCCATTTACACGATCGTGATCATGAAGGATAGCCGTTGAGTCAAATAGTCTTGGCGTATGAATAGCAGGTAGTGTGAGACTGATTTGCTGTTGGACAACTCGTCTGCAGTTCGAAGCATCTGTTCAATTATCGGACCTCACCAGGGAGCAATTCAACATTTAGTTCCAATTAACTCCGAATAGCTTGAACTTCTTCGGATCCTTACGAGCAGACTTTGCATCGGCGTTCTCCAGGTATATTCTTTGGTGACCCCTGACGTCAACGTAGAAGTATCTGTATTCAAAGTCATCATGTCCAGCAAGCCTCGTCAAATGCACGTTGACGACACCACTGTTCAGCGGTCCTTCAACCTGTACAGTATTAGATACGTAAGGCTGTTAATATAGTCATGTACACCTACATAGAAATGCAGCCTCAGGTGTTGGTTCCGTTGTGCATCCTCCGTGAGCGTTGATCTGATGTCTTTAGCCATCAGCCTCAATGTTAATCTCGAGTATATACATACGCAATTGGTCTTGCACGACGCCATTTGTTCATAGTCTCCTCACCGTGTGCTGTGATCTTGTTGCTATCTCCAAGAAGTCGGATGCACTCGGGATCTTTCTTGATTCGATCAACGGCCCGGTTAAACCAGGCAGTCTTGCTTTCGGGAGAGAATACGTCCTGGAAGAGGAAGTATGTAACACCTCCCTATAGAGTACTATATTAGTCCATCATATGGCCGGACTGTCGAACAGGCAGCTAGGTAGCTTACTGTCAAAGCTAAGCCGAGTATGACGAGACCAAAGTTGAATGATTGTTGGGTAGCGCGAGATGCCTTCTCGGCGACTGATAGCTCACGCCAAGGGACATAGCCATCATCATTGAATGGGGTTACTGCCTTTCTCTTAGATCCCAAGGTGGGCTGAGTGGCATAGCTTCGATGCGGTATAACGGGTCGCAGTTGCGAGACAAGAGCGGTAGGAGCAGCAGTGCAGAGTGGCCGAGATATAAGCTTCATGTTGGCAGTATGAAGTCCATTGGGGCCTAGCACTGTCGAAGATGCGACGAATAAGTGGTAAGAGGTGTTGTAACCTGGAAGTGAATGGGAGTTGGTTGAAGCTTTGAAGCTCCCACTCTTAGCGTTGAAATATGTGGGGAACCGCCACAGACTGCCGCTAATCCATTCGTAGCTTAGCCGTTATTATGCCAGGTGGGTCCCGGGTCCCCATTATCGAGTGGCATTTGGGTTTTGGTGAAATCTGGCCGACTCCTGGCCGACTCCTGATTCTAAACTTCATTTCCCTCCATTTCTGTTACTATTACCCCAGCCGCCAGACTTTTAGAAACCACCGTTGCATACCGGCAGAACTACCAGCACACATTCAAGCCGAAGCCGACAAGATGAGTGCGCTTGCGACCAAGCAGCAATCGCACAAGATCTTCGAGAAATTGAAGTCCAAGCCTGCCAACCGGGTGCGTGATAATGAATCCATCTAAAATGCATTTACCAACGCGTGAATACTGACTTGAACGCGCTCCTCAAGGTATGCTTCGACTGCGGTCAGAAAAACCCTACTTGGACATCTGTTCCCTTCGGCATTTATCTATGTCTCGACTGTTCCTCCAACCATCGAAATCTCGGTGTCCATATCTCCTTTGTCCGCTCCACCAATCTTGATCGTACGTCTATCCCCGAAATAAAACCCTCTATGTCTAAACGGCGCTGACCACGTATGTCTAGAATGGCAATGGGATCAGCTACGTATCATGAAGGTTGGCGGCAACGAGTCCGCCACCAAGTTCTTTCGCGCAAACGGGGGCAGCGCTGCCCTTGCTAGCAAGGACCCCAAGACCAAATATCAGTCTAACGCTGCAACTAAGTATAAAGAAGAACTCAAGAGCCGAGCCAAACGAGACGCAATTGAGTGAGCTCCTCCTCCTTCTACCTCGCCTAAAATTGTGCTCATCCCCTTATCAGGTACCCCGATGAAGTTATCGTTACCGACATAGCCGGTGACGGGGCAGAGGGCTCGGCCACACCGTCCAGCGAGCCAAATGATGACTTCTTTTCCTCATGGGATAAACCCTCAATTAAGAGGCCTACCCCACCTATATCACGAACTAGCACGCCGCCCGTTGTCGGCCGGACCCCGTCCCCCTTTCTCAACCCCGGCACTAACGGCAAAGAAATTTCGAGATCTACGTCGCCTCTATCCAAAACTGAGACTAAACCCGCTGCTAGCCGAATCACCACGTCTGCTGCACTCCGGAAGACCAATGCCGCCGGTCCTCGCAAGGCCCACGTTCTTGGCGCAAAGAAGACTACTAAGCTTGGAGCTAAGAAAGTCACTGGAGATGTCATTGATTTTGACGAGGCCGAAAAGAAAGCAAAGGAAGAAGCCGAGCGAATTGAGAAACTTGGTTATGACCCCGAAGCCGAAGAGGCCGAGTCAAAGAAAGCTGTTGAATCCAAACCCGAAGCTACTAGCATTATCTCGCCGACCCCGACGAGCCCGCGTGGATATGGATCTGGTCATACTCGGCAAAAGTCGGCCGCCGAAGTCGAGCGATTGGGCATGGGTATGGGAAGATTAGGTTTCGGGCAGGTTGGTGGCAAGCCTGCTGGTGGCGCCGCACCCAAGAAGAATATTGGTGGATTTGGATCAGTTGGCCCGGTCAAGGCGGCCGAGGAAGGTAAGGCTTCGCCCGCATTTTCTCAGCACCAGCGTAAATACCCATACTAACATATACCAGACGACGATGAACGCTACGCCCGATCCAAGTTCGGTAACCAGAAGGGCATCTCCTCTGACGAGTTCTTCGGAAGGGGCGCGTTTGACGCGAACGCCCAATCTGAGGCCAAGACGCGCTTGCAAGGCTTTGAAGGGGCCACGGCCATCTCCTCAAATGCGTACTTCGGTCGCCCCGAGGAAGAAGAGCCCGCCGATGATTATGGCGACCTTGAAAGCGCAGCCAAGGATTTCGTCCGAAAGTTTGGCATTACCGCCGGTGATGATCTGGATAACTTGACAAGTGCGTTAGGCGAGGGCGCAACTAGACTCCAGGGCGCTATTCGAAACTACCTAAACGGTTAAACCAGCCAGATAGGCATCGGCAAAGCGACAAGCTAGTTATATTTACAGTGTAGGAGAGAAGGGGCCCAAAAGCTCACCGCATCCGAACACATGAGTCGATGTCAGAAAAGGGGGTGGAGGGTGACGGCAACACTCTATCAGCGTCGAGGGTCACGTGCAACGGGACAAGACGAAACGAACGTTCGAGGCTACCACGAATATACAGGTTACGGCAGCCCATGGTTCGCGCTCAATAGAATGGCGGCGTTGTATGACATGTAGTAATGATAACTAAATATTCTTGCGATTCTGTTCTTTCACCAGTGCTCCATGGTGCATAAGGTGCATGCGTGTCTTATGAAGAGACTAATTAATATATGAAACCTCGGACAACGCGTTGCGACCTCGAGAATGCTAAGAAAGTATTCTACCTAGAGAACCGCCTAATCGTGGTCATCGAGCTGCTCTATGTCGGGTCTATGTCATACTAACCAGATCCACAGATCGACGACGTATAGAACTTCACATATGGAAATGATTGTACCTACCTCCAAGTCTCTTATCCCTTGGTAGGTAAGTGTGAAAATAACCACCGTGGAGAAGCCTCGTGCTAAGCGAGCCGCCGGCTGTTATATATATATATACGAGCGCGTGTGCCGCGAAGACTTCTCGTACTCAAAAAGAGCCCGTTCCCCATGACACAGACATAAATTCCGTAATGATCTCCAGCAGTCATCGAAGTCGCGCTAGCTAGCCGCCATGATTGGTAGGTAGATAGATAGATACATGTCGATTTATTTCCCAGTTTATCGCTGTCTGTCTGCCTGTCTCTTGCGTTGGTACTCGCCAGGGTGGCAGGGTTCCGCACTCTTGTCTGCTCTCTCTCTCTCTCCAGATAGATAGTCTTTTGGGTATCACGTAGAGACATGTAGGGTAAATAAGATGATGGATATATATGCCTCGTTTCTACGAAATTTATATGTATGGCATTCCGGATAGATTGTGTATCTATGCCCTACTATACTGTACTAAATCCGCCACGCTTTCCTCGTAGAGATGGCGTTTTTTCCTAACACTGCCGACCTAAATTTGAGAGGGCAGGGTGTGCAGGTTAAAGGATGGATGAGCGACGAGACCAGTTTGGACTAAGTCCCGATAATTCGATGAAGGCTACGTTTGCTTTCCCCTTATCCTTTACCTTCTTCCTCCTAGGGGTGGGTGTTAGGTGCGTTATTTACAAGTATAGAGGATCCAGAAAGAAACTGAAAAAGGCTATACACTTGAGGACAACGCAGAATCTTGGATCGTCATTTCTTGCTTGCTTGCCTGCTTCTTGCGGCCTGTAGCTGAGTTGAGTTGCAACGAAATGTAGGTATAGGGGAGAAAACGGAGCGGCCGAGGATAGAAAGAAGAGTGAATGAGAAGTTTCCCAGGTAAAATTGGAAAATAGCACATCGGAGAAAAGGCTGCGTCACCGTACGCGGGATATGTAAGAAATAACAAGTTCTCAAAAAAGCCATCCCTTGCTTCTAGAGCTCGAGAGAATGCCGGACGACAAGTTGCTATCATGCCCAGCCACCCACCCATCCCCTCCCCTCCTAGGTGTGACATCGACTCGCTCAACTTATCGAGAATTAAGAATATACGGAGGTATGTACATAGTTATTAGCCAACCTAGTTGTTGGCCAGCTATTAAGTTGCTTATATTCCGGATAACGGCCGCGATAGCAGGTAGTGCTTTTGCCGATGACTTCGGATCGCAGCGAAAGTACACGGGCTTCCAAACCAGCACGTACCCAAGATTTGAGTGACATGTACTATTATCCTCATTTTTCTTTTTACGAAGACTGTTGGATGCCTATATAGTGCTAAGGCTAAGGATAACTCAGCCTTTCTCGGCGTTGAAGTAGGCAGCAGATAGAGCAGGATTATAATGAACACGACCTATTGATATATATTATTTCAATACCATCGCTCCGCATACATGACCAAGATCTTCTGTTTTTTCTTAACACAATTTCTTTTTACGGACATTTACTCAACTCTCTAAGTGAGAGCAACACACACTACGACTAAGTCCATATCATTACGTGACGACGCCGTCCATTAGATCTGAAGCAATATATTAACACTCCAGAAGCCTAGCCATGGTAGGTCGCAATGTAGAATAGCCGTCTACCACTCAAAAGTTCCTATATTATATCCTTCCAGTCTTTATCGATTCTATCTATCTAAGCTCACCCAAGGCTTCCCGAAAGACTGCCGCGCCATGTCCGGAAGGGGAGGGGGACAAGCAAGCAACATTAGTCGTCGTCAACCGACAGTTCCGGTTCCTCGCGGACTTTCTGGGCGGTGTGTAAGTCAACACCGTACCAGTACACGTCTATGCCGAAACCCAATTTGTTAATTTTTTTTTTTCTTTCTTTCCTCCATACCCGCACACCCGAATTAGCTAGATAGAGACCGTACAGCCATCCATCCATCGTATTAACAACTAAAAGCCAGGCGAGTTTTGAATTCTTCAAACCTCTCGTCGACGATAACGCCGTTCCACGTTTCCCGGCCCCGCCCGTCTTCCCCGAGGACGGGGGTTCCAACCTGCTCGATAGCGAAGCTGGCGGCAACACTGCCCCAGGCGGCGGCCTCCTCGAGGCTCTTCCCCCTGGCGAGGGCGACGGCGAGCCCGCCGAGGAACGTGTTCCCGCCGCCGGTGGGGTCCACCACTCTCTCGGGGTCCGCGTGGTAGGCGGGTATCCAGCGTTCGACGCCGGGGTCGACCTCGATCTCCTCGCGGGCGATGGTGCCGCCCGGGTCCTGGAGCAGCCCGGCGAACAGCGCCTCCATGTCCGTGTCCGGCTGCAGGCCCCCGTGAATCAGCGCCGAGGGTTTCCTGCGTTGGGCGACCTTGACTTTCCGCTTCCGGCCGCCGTTCCGTGCCAGGAAACACCCCTTTTCGCCGGCCCGCACGACGATGGAAAAGGACTGCAGCGGCATGGACCCGAGGAGCTGCTCGCATGCGCGTTCTATGGCCTTCGTACTGATCTCCCCGGTCTCGGGATCTAAGCCGGAGTCGCCCATGAAGCCGGCTAATTCGGAGTGGTTTGGGCTGATGACGTCGATGAGCGGGAGCGTGTTGGTGCAATTGAGCAGCTCGTCCGGCGTGCAGAGGTCGGGTACCGGCTCCCAGATGAAGATAGGCTTCGGCAGGTTGTTGCCGTCCGGCGTGCACAATCCGCTGCGCCTAGCCTTAATTTCCATCACCAGCTCCCTACATCTGTTTGGAGAGCAGATGAGATGAAATGACCGCGACGTCAACAAGGGGGCGGTGAGATCTTCCGCAGTCAGCCGTCTCTTCGGCGTCATGTACCGAAAAGCTCGATTCTGATACTCATCATAACCATTCCAGCCGCGCGTGGTGAGGCGGTCCGGCGTGGAGCGGAGTAGGGCTGAGGTCTGCCATGTGGAGATGAGTTCCTCTAATGCCGACGGGAAATCGGAACCTTTATCTATGATCCACCCTACGGAGCCGGAAAGCGGTGGAGGAGAGAAAAGCCGTGCACCGAGGGCGGAATAAGTGCCAGCACCACCGAGAATATCCTTCACTGGCGGCGTTGGGGGCAAGTATTCAATGTCATCTTAGGTTGGCCATGTCAGCGAATTTCATGGCTTGGATGACATACATGATCACAGTAGCGCCATGCTCATGTCTAGAACTCATGTACCAGGCTCTAAGCAAAACCCAGAGATGATGTTAAATCACCGCGATAAACTTATCTCACAAGCTATTCCACTTGGTATAGCTACAGTCGACCAACCTAGCTAGCCTACAGAGGCCGAGGCTACAAGGCCGTGTGCCGTTCATGATCAAGAACTAGGTAGTCCTACAGCTGATCGGCAGGGCCAAATTGGAGGAGAGGGGAGCTGAGCTGTAGGGTGGAGGGGTACCTATGCGACGACTGGCCCGAACTACACAGATGAGAATGTGCCATACCGATAATGAACATGCCCAAGGTGACAAAGTCTATGGCAGGACAAGTATGATCAACGCCATCAGATTTGGGCTCATGCTGGGTATCCATAGCTGCTAGCATGAGCCTCTCAAGTCTCAACTTCAGGACTTCGGGACCGTTGGTTTGGTGTCATGTACGGCGTGAGTTCTTGGGTGTCGTAGCACACCCAGACCGCCTTTGGTGAGGTGTTGTAAGAGCAGGTTGAGTTTCCTCTTGGAGAAGAACATACATACAGGTCGAAATATATAGAGATGGATATATGAAGAGCAGCACTAAGACAAGGCTGTAGGACAGGGCGGTTTATGCCTAAGCTAAGCAATTGATAAGTGGGTAGACCTCCTATTAAATAGCAGCCTGTATTAGGTAGGTTATTGCATTCGTCAAGGTGAGGCAAACCTTGCTTTATTAGCGTATCGTTAAAGTCAGTGGTAGATGATATCCATGGATGTACGTACGCTGCAGGCTGCTGTAGGTGTACCTAAGGTAAGCTGTAGTAGTAGGCAAGTACCTATCCCTGGCTGTGTGCGCTGGCAGATGGATGGTAACAGGTTTCACCATGGCTCCAATTTTGAGGTTTCAGGCCGCCAAGCTTATTATACCTAGGGTACGCTAAAAACATGTGTGCACATAACTGGAACATACCTAGGTTAGGTATGTATGTGGGTACAGCTATATGTACAGATCTGTACATATCAATTGATCTGTACATAGCATGTACGTACACAGGTACGGGTTATGTACCGACCCTCTTGGCAATTGAGTTGAATCATTTGTCTGAAATTCCGCCTGGATGCAGACC
The DNA here is from genome assembly GCA_022376535.1 of Xylariaceae sp. FL0662B. Taxonomy (NCBI): domain Eukaryota; kingdom Fungi; phylum Ascomycota; class Sordariomycetes; order Xylariales; family Xylariaceae; species Xylariaceae sp. FL0662B. The sequence goes on from JAJJKD010000054.1 coordinate 46,239, forward strand.
GTGCTTCGTCATCCACCAACTTGCTTCAACTTTTTCAATTCACATTGCTACATACTTCGTAGGCATCAACATTTGTACAGCAATAGACCGTCGCTCGTTCAATTCGACTGCCGTGACAACTAGATTATCGAGGTCTCATTTATAAAATATTTGTTACCTTTCAGTACCCACCCCTACATCCGTCCTACTATACGCTAGAGTCTTCTTGCCTTCGCCTTCCCCTGACTGAAGAAGCAAGCTTCGAATATTCTTCGAATATTACTTCATACCGAACCAACATTGCCGACTTGGACCTCGAAATCCAAACCCCATCGCAACCACTGGGCTGGCCTACCTGCAACTGCCAAAATGGCACAAAATAACATGCATAACCTGGTTACCCTGATAAAGCGGTATGTCGAATCGTTCGAGTCTACCTGACCAAGTCATACAATGCCAAGTCATTCGCATATTCCTCGATATTATCATCCCTACCTATTGTTTACTTTCTCCCGGTAACGTCAACAACAACAAAAACAGTATTCTAACTTGATAGCCACCAGGCTGGAAGCTGCTACGACAAGGCTGGAAGACATCGCATCCTCCACCATAGAGCTGCCCCAAGCTGTTCCCGCCCTGTCGCAAACCATCCCAACGCCTCCTAATTTGTCGTCTTTTTCCGCTCCCGTCGCCACCGCCAGCCCTGCGCCGCCGCCACTACAAAATGGAACTCGAGCTGGCCCCCCTGTGCCGAATCAGACGTCTCAAGATCTACCCGAGGCAATCGAAGAGTTCGATGCTTTTATCAGCCAATCCGTCGACAAGTATGTCAAGGCAAGCAACAAGTTAGGCGGCTTGATCGCAGATCAGGCTGCCAAGGTCCTGGAAGGCTTCAAGCAGCAGCGGAGGTTTTTGTTGATATCTACCAAGGCCAAAAAGCCCGATATAAGCGGTTCCGAGATGACCATCTATCAAGACCTCCTGAAACCTATTAACGAGGCGCTTATGGCCGTTGGCAGTATCAAGGAATCCAATCGCGGTTCCCCCGACTTCTCTCAGCTGAGCGCCGTGGCGGAGGGTATAATGGTCTTGGCTTGGGTTACGGTCGACACCAAGCCATTTAGACATGTCGAAGAATCACTAGGCTCCGCTCAGTTCTTTGGAAACCGCGTCCTGAAAGAATACAAGGATAAGTACGGCTACACAGTTCTCGAATGGCACAGCTTGATAATGCTGACTCGATATGCACAGGGACCCCGATCAGGTCGAATGGATTCAGTCCTTCTACCAACTGTTCCGTGACCTGGCCGAATACGTAAAGCAGTACTTCCCCAACGGAATCCCCTGGAACCCGAAGGGTCAACCAGCAGCGGAGGTTGCCAAGGCCATAACTACGATTCCAACCACTTCTACTACCGCACCGCCTCCGCCCCCACCGCCTGCTGCCGGCGGTGCTCCTCCGCCGCCGCCTCCTGGCCCGCCACCGATTCTGCAGATCAAGGAACAGCCTGTGCCTGCGAAGGCTGATGGGGGCCTGGGGGCAGTATTCAGTGAAATTAACAAGGGCGAGGACGTGACCAAGGGTCTGAGAAAGGTTGACAGGTCCGAGATGACTCACAAGAATCCGGCGTTGAGAGCAGGATCTACCGTCTCAAACGATTCCTCGGGCCGGGGGAAGAGTCCCGCGCCGGGCAAGAAGCCCAAGCCGGAGAGCATGCGGGTTAAGAAGCCGCCGAAGAAGGAACTCGACGGAAACAAGTGGACTATCGTAAGTTAATTCCTTTAAGCGAGGCCATTCACACGGACTCACACCGCGCTGCAGGAAAACTTCGACAAGCATCACGAGCCGATCGAGATCGATGCGGCCATGTCGCATTCGATCCTTATCAGCCGCTGCAACCAGACCACGGTCATCGTCAAGGGCAAGGCCAATGCGGTGACGATCGAGAACACGCAGCGTCTGTCGCTTGTGATCGATTCTCTCGTATCCACCGTCGACGTCGTGAAGTCGTCCAACTTCGCCCTGCAGGTCCTAGGTTATCTCCCAACGATCCTGCTGGACCAGCTGGACGGCGCGCAGGTCTACCTTAGCAAGGAGAGCACCTCGACGCGCGTCTACTCGAGCAAGTCCGCCGGCATCAACGTCAACGTCATCTCGGGCCCCGAAGAGGACTACAAGGAGCTGCCTCTGCCCAGCCAGATCTGCTCGTACTACGACGAGGAGAAGGGCGAGATGGTCAACGAGATTGTCGACCACACCAGCTAAATGTGTTCCATTAGCAAGCAAGGAAGAAGGTGTACCTCAATAATTCCCAGCGTGTGTAAATATCGGTGATTCTCGAGTCGCCCTCGTGAAGGACCAGCAAGGATTGTCGGCCTGGACGGAATGGTATGTATGTATGGCTGCTGTAAGAGGCCAGCGGGCGTGGTTTCGAACAGGACGCTAGGGTGTTGTTATGTTATGCTGGTGCCATTTTCATCGGAGCCCTTCCTGCGGTTTTTGTATTGCTTAGATAACATCCCCATGAATTCAAACATTCAATTTACAAATCTGGCTAGTCATATATATAATATATATATATTTATATATTGTCCAGGACCCTGATCCAGCACGGTGTAAATGCGGAAGTGGTACTATATCCGACAATGCGTTGCAGGCTGCCTACAGGGGTGGCCGCGATGATATGGCCCAGCTGCTTGTTGAGGAAGGGATACTGGTAACTAATATACGAATTGGACTAGGACTATTTTCTGCGCCAAAACGATGCATCGGATGGTTTCAAGCTCTATAAATCAGACGCGATTGTGGACTTTTGGGAATAGCTGTTGGTCCGGGGATACCGAAGGCGGCTCTGACCCAAGCCAATAGATGGCTAGATAGCGCGTTTAGTTGATGAAGGGGCAAGACAATGGCCGGATGCGCAGCTCTGGGATGACTTCTTGCAATGGGAATGGATTTCATTGTTGAAGACGAGAGTGCCCTTGTGGTTGCTTGTGAACAAGGATACAGCCCTGTCATCGAGCTTCTGCTCGAGAAGGTTTATACATGCGGTTACGCAGAGTCTACGGTCAATAACAAGGCGCTCAATGTCCCGGAACCTGGCAATTAAGCGGTCGATATTCTCTTGGAATATGCTCCTCTTACGGCTCCGTGAAGCTTTTATGCTTAACCGCGACGGCATTGATATAAGTCAACGGCCAGGGGGAAGAAAATAGGAACTATCCACTCTGAGCTTCAGGCTCTCATATACACGTCGATGTCACACAGTTTCTCATCGGACGCGGTGCAGAAGTGAATTGCAGAGGTTCCAGGCAAACTCGAATGCCCCCTGACGGCCATCTTAGAAGCATAGGGATGCCACATTATAATTATAGGGGTTCAAGTCGAAGCATATAAAGGGAATTCTCCCATCGTGTTCCCTGTTAAACGTGGATACGAAGGCCATCCGGTATCATTCACGAACCGGGATTTGAGAAGTTACCGTGACGCGAGGCAGCTGGATAGTTACTGGTCTCGAACAGAGCCGACGTGAACAATAACGCAAGATCATGTAGCCCGCCCTTGCATTTGGCAGGTTTATAAGTAAGCATAGGGCTTTGGTAGAACTCACGCTCGGCAAAGGTGTTTATCGCAAAGTGATAGCTGGCTATAGAGCTCACAGGCTCGATCTTCGCTGCCCTCTGCAGTAAACAATGTATAATCGCATACGGGTGCCCGATACGTAATCCGTAATCCGTAATCCGTATGCCGTAATCCGTAGTGGCGGTAGAATAATCTAGATGTGGCTGGTGGACGAGCTAGTGCCACACCGAAAACGATTGGTCATCCTCGAGTCTGCCAAGATAGAAGTACCTTGTATCGATCCCCACTTCAGCCTTCCGTCCAGCAACTTTAATTTTCCAATCGCCGCCTCGACCTGTTGCAACATTTGCCTCTACAACAAACACAAATTCCACACGCGAACAACGGATCACAATCGAATTCGGGATCGCGCATCGTGAAAATACAAGCTTACGCCTTTTCAGAACTGATACAAACCTCAACTAATCCCATCTGCACCCGTAGAAAACTCCTGTTACTCGATCGAACACCGACCAACAAACAACAGGACAAACCTTCTCCCCCTCCTCGTCCACCACCACAATCACAATGGCCAACTTCCTCGCCTCCATCTTCGGCACGGAGCAGGACAAGGTCAACTGCTCGTTCTACTACAAGATCGGCGCTTGCCGGCACGGGGACCGGTGCTCGCGCAAGCACGTGAAGCCGTCGTACTCGCAGACGATCCTGCTGCCGTCGATGTACCAGAACCCGGCGCACGACCAGAAGAACCGGCTGACGGCGGAGCAGTGCGCGAACCACTTCGACGCCTTCTACGAGGACCTGTGGTGCGAGCTGTGCCGGTACGGCGAGCTCGAGGAGCTCGTCGTCTGCGACAACACCAACGACCACCTCGTCGGCAACGTCTACGCCCGCTTCAAGTACGAGGACTCGGCCCAGCAGGCCTGCGACGAGCTAAACTCGCGCTGGTACGCGGGGCGCCCCGTCTACTGCGAGCTCAGCCCCGTCACCGACTTCCGCGAGGCCTGCTGCCGCCTCAACTCGGGCGAGGGCTGCGTCCGCGGCGGCTTCTGCAACTTCATCCACCGCAAGAACCCCTCCCCCGAGCTCGAGCGCGACCTCACCCTGAGCACCAAGAAGTGGCTCAAGATGCGCGGCCGCGACGCCAAGAGTGTCTCCCGCAGCCCAAGCCCCGAGCCCACGCGGAAACGGTACTAGTGAGTCGCCTTGGTTCGTTCCCGAGGTGGATCACTACGAACCTCGCTGGGAGGAACCACAGTAGATGTAGGAGTCCGCATGTTAAGTGAGCCGATTTTGCAGCTTATGGAAGGGGAACGCTTTATTAAGAAAGCCGAAAGTCGGGACGCATAGGAAAGGAAATCTAGGAACGGAGGAATGAACCACCACAAGGGGTAAACGCATATCTCATACACAGAGAATAAATGATGAAGGATAAGGAAGTTGTTGCTGCTGCTGCTGCTGCGTTCTCCATCATCAACCACTACTGCATGCTTACTCGGAAAGGGAGAGAGGGCGAGATCTCGGGAGGGAGAGAGAGAATGCGAGAGGAATACCTACCTAGTTACTTCTCCAGGTCGCGCGTAGGAGGGCATGATTTTCTTTCTTTCTTCCTCTACTTACGCAAAATTGGAAAAATGGGGGAGCCGGGAGCACACGGAAGTACGGCGTTTGTTTGGTGGTTGCAACGAACCGAATTGTGGAACTAACTCCATAAGCCTATTGAAACTCTCTCAAGATATACCACCACTGCAGGAGGAATCCCGCGCATTTCTTCGTTCTGTCATGTACAAGTAGCTAACCACGAGAGAGAGAGAAGGCATATACCTACATATATAGATAATCTACCTAAGCGATATCTGCTTGCCTGCTTGCTTGCCACAACCTCCCTTCCCCATCATTACCATCCATAGCAAGTATTGTTGGTTGGTCGCACCATTTGGGGGGGGGGGGGGGGGGGGGGGAAACAAGATGCCTTAACATATGTATGGATGTATATGTATGTATGTATGTATGTCTTGAATGCGTTATTGAGACTATTACCACTCCTAAAAAGAACTAAACCATAGGAACAAAAAAAAACTCATTTTTCCAATTACCCATGTAAATAACTAAACCCGGCCCTACCTACTAATAATAATCGCTAGTGGTAAACGTATCATCTGTCCGTCCGTCTGTCTTCTGTCTGTTGTGCCTAGGAGGCGCTCCCCTCCCTCTCCCCCTCGCCCCTGGTCGTCTCTAGTCTACTGCTCTTGTTAACTTTGCAACAAGCTTCCATTACCTATTGCTGTTCTCTCTCTATCATAACCCGACGTCTGAGCCCGTCAATGCCTATTCTGTGGTGACCAAAAAAAGAAGCACTCCGCGTAAGTGCTTATCGAAAAAATGAAGTAGCCAAAAGAAAAGAACCAAAGGTTCCCCAAACCATTCATTGACAAAAATCCCTTGTCCCCCTCATGTCTCAAAAACTGAGAAAAAAATGACAGGCTCGGGAGAATACCGTCTTCTTCTATCGCTTATGTAGAACGCTCACATGAATGCGCGAGCCGGCCGTAATCGTAAAACAGCTAACCGACATGAAAAAAAGAGAGTTGTTGCTCCCCCCAGTATCTGACCGCTTCGTTCAGGGAGCTGGACCCTTCGCCGGTGGTAGATCTTTCTTCATGTCGCCCGTGAAGTCGATCAGGGGCCCTTCTGGAGGGTGACCCGTGGACTGCAGAAGCCCAGAGATGTCCTTACTACCCGTCGGTGATCGTGGCGTATCTGCCTTTGGAGCAGGTACGTCGTTTTGACCGAAGTCGATCAGATCATCTTGTTTGTCGTCCGGGGCGGGTTTCTTAGCCGTTTTTGAGTGACCGGCCGACGAATTCGAATTCGGCGGTATGATGTTCCTCGGTTTTTGGCCCGGCATTATAGGGTAGATCGCCAATATCTGTTCAGCTTGCTTTTCCGGCGGAGATGATGTGTCTCTGCATATATAATTAGTGTGTCTTTGAAGACGTGGTCAAGATTTGATGCTGGCAGCCACTCACATATGGGCGTTGATTATCCATTCTAGATGGGCCATGTCCTCTCCTGCCTCTCCGTGATATTGATCTACGCGCCTGAATAGCCTTGGATGCCACTCTACGCCTGCTGCTTCTCTGCTTGCTGCTTCTTCTCTCTGCATGTCCTCGATCTTAGTTTTCTCGTCGGTTGCTAGTTCGTGATTCTTCTCCTTTACTGCCCGCGCTGTCTTCAGCCATAATCTCTGCGACTCGCGTTCGTCCTGTTCCTGGATCGGCCGCACGCGTGGTCTCGAAGCTCTTGCGTGTCGGGCGTCGAAGAACATCTCCTTTTTGCCGGTCTAACTCCGCCGTCAGCTAACGATATCTCGCCATGATCAGGCGTTTACCTACTCTGAGGTCTTTGACACACATCTCTTCACTCCAGAGTCCCGAAAGCTCGAAGAGGATTTGCCCCGTACGGTCATCTTTTATTGTACCTCCAATGGCGTTGTACTGCAGCATGCGGAGTCAGTTTTTTCTCTTTCCGGACAGCCTGGCGAATCGTTGCGAGTTCTAAGACGTGTATTGGGAGCTTTCGACTATCGAACGTGCCCCAACAGAGAACTCTTGTTCCTGGAACGGGCCAGACTGGGAAGGAGACGATTCAGAATGCTACTCACCGTCCCGCTGACCCATCCCTTGGTCTTGAAATCGACATCAGCCGTGAGGCCTAGCTCAGGGCACCGTACAACACTGTGGTCGCCGAGCTCGTACTTCATGGCACCGAACAAAATTCCTCGGGCATACATGTTGGGCTGTGTAAGCCAGCTTGAAAGACTTGTTAGTCGAGGTCTAGTCCACGTCTCGGGCTCTTCGTAGTTCCCACGTACTATTGTTCTCCCTTTTTACGATCCTTGCCCCGGTTTAATAAACTGAGAACGGCGATGCCTTCCATCATACTGGCAGCAGAGTTGCCCAGAAACTTGCTCCTAGGTTTCAGGGTACCGTCGATGCGAATATGATGTTCTGGCGCCATATAGAAATAGCTCGACTTAGGCGGATGGTGCGACGTCTGTTCGGAGATGTAGTACGCCCGCGTTTGGTCAGGCAGGTCCCAATAGCAAGAGAATACCTCGCCGAGGATAGGGTTCAGGGGCTTCTTGACGCCACTACCACCATGAGTTAGTCGATATTGAACGAGGTAACGAGGAGCAAGATATGGGGGCTGTACGGTGGTCTGATATGCCAGCCGCTGAGATAGAACTTGACCACGGAAACGAAGCGGCTGACGGGGTCTTCAATGTCAGGAATAGGGAGGAGCATCTCGGGATGGCACATGAAGCTGTGGTTCATCATGTCAGTGTTGGACTACGCCGTGCGAGGGATTTGAATACCCACTTGGTTATCCGCTCCAACATACTTCGCGGTTCGAGAATGAAGGTAGGTAAGACGACACGACTGAGGTCGGCACCGGGTCGTAATTGTGATATAATATGTGTCAACACTACTCAAGTGGTCAGGACCGCTCAGGACGACGAGGGGCGAACAGCTTCTCATGGGGTTTAGTTGGACTAACCGTTGCCCTGATCGGGCTCGACAACGAGGGTGTCATCCTCGCCTTCAACCGCACTTCCATCCACCGACGACTTGCTACCTATAATAAACAACGGTACGAGTTGTCAGCAAAGGGTCTACCTTATGGATGGCATGTTCGGTAACTAGGGGGTTTGTATGAGGTCGAAAAGGCAAAATGGGCACATACTCGCATTCGAAATAGTTCGACGGCGGCTTTTCAAGCCCGAGGTGATAATCCCTCCACGCATTTTTTCTGCATTTAAGTGTCGCAGGTTCGCGGGTTGAAGAGAGAAACGAGGCTGTCAACGAAACGGAACTCGTCCAAGAGGCAGGGGCCCAACTATGTAATGTACCTTAGCTGCTTAGCTACCTACGCTACCCCTCCTATGCGGGCCGCAGAGGCGGTCGGAGTCTTATCGATAACCTTTCGCCGTCCGAGGGGCTGGGCGATGACCTCACAGGGTCTAACACCGGTTTTTTTGGCGATACGGCAAGATGTTCTGGTTGACATATAACATGCAGAAGACGAAAGCTATGATACTGCAAAAAGTGGCATGCGTGTATTTCCACTGCAGAGAAAAAGGATACAGCAGGTATGAATGACTGGGTATAGCAGAGTTTAGTAATGTAAATTCTGATGCTTGAGCTGCCTTAATAAAGGTCAGAACCTACTACCCATAGAGTTGGTAGGTCAGTTATTGCGGTAGCACTACGTAGAGGTAGGCGGTAACTTTGGGGTAACGGTGTACATACAGTACCTACCTAAGGTAGGTACCTGTTTTGTATGTATACCTAGGTAATGACGACGGGAACAGGACCACTATGTCCGGGCCGCGGGATGGATGACGTATGTACCTCTCCAAATAGGACTACATGTACATCCTATCGAGCTACCTATGGACGAGCTTGTCACTTGTATTTATTTACTGGTGTTGCGCGTGCCCATATGCGGTGAATGTGATTATGCATATGCTAGAGATCGACATGGTCAGCTGTATCGTCGCATTGTCTCAATGTTCTCTTGACGGTCATAAGCACCTGCAGATGTCAGCTATTGAGCAACATATCCTTGCCCATCCTAGGTAGCGGTGTTTCGTTCTTCTTTGCTTGGCTTGTCATTTTTCATAGTCTTAGATATACAATTCGGCTTAAGAGATTCTAAAGACAGAGTCACATTCGAAGCTACAGTGACCTCACCGTGGTGTGGTTGCATAGAAACAAGTGCTCGAAGTGCTCTCAACCAACTAGGAGTTTAGCAATATTGTGTCTTGTGATGATGGATGGATGGATGTATATATATCGTCATCATCGCTTGCAATACGATGCATGCTCCCTTCAACACCTAGACCCGGGCTTGCTTCTATGTTCATTTGGCAAGTTAGCTCAACTTTTGACAGACAACTCAGGTTTCTCAACCACCAAAAAATTCCCTGACGTTCGGCAGCTTTCCGTGTATTGCCATTTTCGAGAAGCAACTCGCCATAATCGACTATGACCCCTATCTCATTCGAACGACGGACCTCCGTAGGGTATCTTGACGTAACGTTGCTATATCTTGCGATATGCCATTGAACTGAAGCATTCGCAGAACCATCTCTATAAATCATGTACTCATTCCGCCATCGTGCGCTTCTCATCTGGTCCTACTTATTCGTGACCCCTTGACAGGCGCAGGTAGAATGGAACAAAGCCGGTCCCTCTCTATTGGTCCATTAGCTCTCAAATCGAGATTTGCAGAAAGAGTGGTATCTGACTTACCCATGCTGTCGTCAAATATAATGGTTATGTCATCATGTTCCCCAGCGTAATCGGGCATATCTAGACACAAGAACGCCATGTCGTCCGTCGGGGGTTCGCCCTCGCGCGGGACCTTCGGAAGCGGGAACTTCGCCTCGGCCAGTTTCAAGCCGGCTTTCCCATTTCGACTGAATGACTCGAACACATCAGTGCCCTTCAGTATAAAGCCCATGCATTGGCCATGGTTCCAGTCTTCGAAGAACGCCAGCATCTGAACCGTCTTCTCTTGCCGCACTACTTGAATACGGGTGGTACCAGCTTCCCATTTCTTGTGTATTGGTACCACCATTCTTCGCCGGGAGATGTTCAGGCTCGTAGCAATGCCGTCGAAAAGCACCGTGTATCCCGTCAGTCCCGCCTGTAGTGCATGCAAATCCCTGAAACTGGGAAATCTGTAGGTTCGAACTGTCTGTCCTCGTTGGACGGCATTTTGCAAACTAACAAACTCGCGAGGCGTTTCTCGAGGCACGAGGGTCTCCAGTACCGAGACTGTCAAGTCATGTTGCGGTTGTCGCATCACTTGCAATGTCAGGATGTCTTTCGTTCCAAGCCTAAGCCTCAATTCTCCAGGTCCGACATTGATTCGGTCTGCGATGGTGCTGATAACACTAGCACCACTCTTATCCATGGAAGCAATCTCGAGCCTGAGTTTCTCAGCCAATACTGTCGGTGGAACTTCTGAATATTTGTCGTTGATGACGCGCGCACGCTGCCAAGGTAGTCGCTGGACAGCAGGGAAGCCCCCCTTCAGATCATTGATTCCATCTGACATATTCATGCCTTCTAATGGCACTTCTACGATAACTTCTTCGTCTTGATGAACATACGTTCCAGTGATCAATTTCAATAATTTCTCTCGTTCCTGGTCCTCGGTAAAGCCCATGACCATGCGTCCTTTGTCCTTTCCATCGTTGAAATCCAATTGGAGAAGAGGCGCACGTTGATCATCGCGCAACATAGCGAACTGGATAGGGAGCTGCGGCGGGAAGAAATGTGTAACTCCGCTGAGGGTCCTTGTTCTTGGGCCGGTGACGACGGCGAGCCGGAAGCCCCGGTGGAATGTTCTTGGTCCGGTCGGACTGGCTTCCTTTAGTTGACGCTCGAATAAGGCCAACTGGCATTGTCCTACCGCCTCTCTGGGGAACGTCCTGCCTTGGGGATTTGCGTCAAAGTAATGGAAGCCACGGAGTGTAAGAGAATGCGTTGCGATTTCATCCTTTCGCGGGTATAGATAACTTTGTATCTTCGTTGCGAAGTCGTATACACCCCATAACGTCTTGAAGTCTTGCTTGGAACATTGGATTGCTAGCATGAAGCCTCTCGGCATCTTGAGCTCTAGGGAACAAGCATCCGGCCTCCATTTGACATCTCGCCACGTTGGCCCTGCATTCTTATCTGACTGAATCCGCAACGAGACAGTGTTGGTCTGGCTTGCGACAACAAAGTTTAAGTCTGATTCATTTTGTGACCGAACGATTGATAATACGCAGGGGAAATACGTCTGCATCGAGCTCATACCCTGCTCCATGAGGTATACGTCGGCCACCACTCGACCGTAGTTGAAATATTTAGCTGTGTCACCAAGAGGTAAAGCCTCTGACGCACCCATCGTGCGAGTTGGTTGTTTGACAGCAGCCAGGGCCGAGCCCCACACCCCGTTGAGAAGTGCAGTTATGTCCTGGCTTAGCGACGGATACTCGATCCAAATGGACTTGTCCATTGTCTGCGGGAGGAAAGGTTCATCGGGCGGTAGGAAACCATTTCGCTGCATAGATCCGGACAGCTTTTTCAGATTATGTACCAAGACTTGCCTAACTTCCCCAAACTCGCCATCCACAGGGCTATACTTGCCCTCGGCGACTTCTGGGAGCGCTTGTTCTGTAAGCCAATAGCCCTTGGCTAAATCAGTGTAGGCTTGATATCTCGCTACGAGATTTCGCTGGTCATCAGGGTCCGCTGGGCGACTCCTGATGATCATTTCCAGAGATGTCCTTCCTTTCAGGAACCACCACAGCGCAGCTCGGCACATATCTTCTGGCCGGCTAGTGCCTAAAGGCCGACGTTGTTCTGCGTGCAATCGGAATAACTCATATAAGTGTTTCGTACGGGTGACAAAGGCCTCCAATGCATCATCGAGAGTAGTAGTAGTGGCATCATGAAGGCTTCGATTGGATTTCTCCGGTGAGGAGGCGCCCAATCCACGCAAGGAAGGGTTGTGGGACATTATACTTGGCTTGTGAACAGTGTCAGGAGTTGAGAGGACAGAGTGCGTGTACGCAGACGATGGACTGTCGGTGGTGTGATGTGTATTAGTTCGATACTCGTCAGGTGACACTTGGCGCTGTGACTTGATGATCTCAAGGTCAAGATCCGGTGGTGAATCTAGAGTAGGAGGAGGTGGTAGAGGTGATCTTGAGGAAGCACCTTGTGTTGATGGAAGATCTTCATTAGATGGTGGTACAGGCGATCTAGCAGAAGGAGTTCCTGTTGGTGATAGTGGTACTGGTGACGGTCCTAAGGGAGATCTAGTGGACTGTGTTCGTAATAATGCGGAGACTGATTCTGCTAGCGGCGGTGGACGGGTTGGCGAGCGGGCTGACTTGGCCCTGTCAAGCACAGGTGTTGGATCCTTCATCATGCGGCGCGGCGGTGTTTCTCGAGCTTGTTGCTCCGGAGAAGAGCTATGGTCATCCCATTCATGATGGGAGTTAGCGCTCGCAGATCTCGTTGCTTCTGCAAATGCCATCCCTTCTGCTTGGCGCTGCTGTTGTTGGTGGGCTTCAATAAACGAGCGACGAGCCTCGTCTTTTCGTTTATCAGTGTCTAGGAATCGTGAACGAGCACTTTCGCCTGCGGGAATAGTACGAGGTTGAGGAGGTTCAGGGGGCGTATTAGGAACCGAACGTGATTCTCCCGAAGAAGAACCTGAGGTCATAGAGAATCCGGTTTGCGTCCTGCGTATTGGACCGGGTACGAACCCGTCGTCACCCCTCCGTGTCTCTTGGAAAGCCCCGACCTGTCTAGCATATTGATGGCCCTCCCTGGTAGGCGGTATAGGCGCCGAGACTGGTACGGATTTGGATCTCTTCCTCTGGCCAATTTCTGATACTATAGTTTGGCACTCGTCACCTCCTTCGCCGATGATTTCAGGGTACGTGTCAGCGAACCGTACGACTAGTCCCTTGGTGTTCTTCCTCGGCCTCGGTGGGCTATGTGACCGCGCCCGTTGGGCTAGGCTCTGTTGAGATCTATCTGCAACATCCAGTGCTTGCGGAAAGCGACTTGCCTTGGAGGTATCGAGTGCGAGCGCTGGCGGGCCCCTTGAAGCAGTCTGTGGAGGAGCAGGAAGCGGGTGGGAGACCATCAATCTGTCTGCAGTACCGAGGAAGTTGGAGATCTCGTTGGCACTCTCTTCGTTAGTCATTTTTCGTTCTCTGGTGGCACTGCTGGAACCAAAGAGTTTCCCCATAATTCGATCTCGCCGCGAATGGCGGCTGGCGTCGGTAGGTGGTTCATTCTCCATCTTGAATTGGTTCGAGGTTGAGGATCGGTGGGGGTACAACATATGTATTCCGAAGCAGCATCAATATCAACATGTGTTCAACAGTCCAGCCTAGGGAATCAACAACAAATATTAGTAACTAGGTCAACGACGCGCAACCACTAGACAATACACGGGGAGGTTTAGTATGGCCAGAAGCCGTAGTATGTGCTTGTGTGTGCTTGTGTGTGTGCGTGCGTGCGGATGTGTGGGTGTCGGTGTCGTTCACGATAGTGAGAGAGATTGATGCTAGCCTGACTAGGATTGTCGTCCTTGCGGACCGCAAATGATACACATACTATGTATGCACAAACAGTGCCAGGTACCCACCAGCAGAGTGGCAGTGTGGAATGTGATGGGCGAGTAATAATTGTGTTGTCAGTCGGGGAATGGAAGGGAAGTATGTTCCTAAGTTCGTATGTCGTGTGTGTCGTGTCGTGTGGTGCATTGGATTGAAGTGTGTGTCTGGAGATCGTTAACTTTTTTCCCTTTTCCCCTGTTCCCTCGTTTGTTTTATGTCTGTCGGTTACAAAGCTAAATGCAGGTCCAGGTCGACCTCAGCCATTGCATAGTGAAGGGACTGGGGACTGATGACTGGGGACTTGATGACTGATGACTGGGGACTGGAGACTGGAGATGGTCAGTACCTTGGGTAACATGTGTACAGGTTCAGATTTTCAGATTTATGAATTGATTATGCAGATCAGCGAGTTTCAGGATTACAAGCAGAATGGAAGTTCCCACTTACCACACTCTCTCCTCGGCCGGCTCATATGACGAGGCCTCCGTACACGCCAAGTATAGTGATGTATGTAAATATGTGCGTATGTACATACGATTATTACGCCGTTCATACAAAGTGCAAATGACGACGGGTCCCAAGGGGTCCCTTCTAAACTTGAGTTATAGGAGTTGGTGGAATTGGTGTGACCCTGGGATCCGAAAAGGTGTCAGACCCCAGGCACGACCTGTTCTTGGCGTAGTCTTAGTGGCTGCTTTAAGGTAACGTGGGGCTTATCAGTAGCCTATCTGGTGAATCGACTTCTAAAAATGGGTCTGGTCGTCGCTAAAACATCAGCTAGAATAGGTACCTACTGTACACTACCTAATTACCACTTGGACATCACATGTAGTAGCCGTCTACATAAACGTATGGTCTAGCTTGATTCTTTTTCTGCTTCTTTTCTGCACTTGCTTATCTACATATGGATCTATCTGCCTTCGAGTATTTTCTCCATCCGTACCTGACGATTATACCTCCCGGCATCCACTATCAGATCACATGTGGTTAGGCAAAAAGAACAATTTGTTACACTTTACTTCAGGCTACAATGGGTATACCAATTAACAGTCTCAGGTGTCAAATCATCTATCATTCGCCCTAGCCGAGCCGTGCATCGTGCCTGGCTCAGATTGGGGTTGCACAGATTTTCCCCAAATACCTACAGTATAAGCAGATGAGGTAATCCGAACTATTGCCTAGGCAGGTAACGTTGGGTCGAAGATGACAGGCGCAGCCTGCAGGAGAGAGAATAGCGGGAAGAACCTTGCAGGGCTATCCGACCCTATCTTAGGTGTAGGTTATTTATTAGTCTACGTACGGATACGTACGGATCCGAATAGGCCGGATTTCGCCCACACCAGAACTTTTCCGTCCATCTTTACCGCTGGCATGAGATCTGGAATTGCCTATTCGCCGTATCGTACCATTGGTCATTTTTGGGGTGAGCGGGCAGGGGGCTAGTGATGCGTATTTATTATCACTCCGTCACGGTTCGCCTAGCCTGGCCCTCTCGCAGTTTTCTCAAGATATGGATTTTTGGTTCCATCCTGGGACCAATCCACCAACCACCGCTTAGTCGTCTGACCGAGTCTCTTACTTTTCTCACTAGAGACCCTCTCCCAAACACTCTGTCCTGGCCACTCTCGATATCATCATTTTTTGAGGGAGCACCCGGCTTGACTACCTCAACACCGGCAAAGCCTTCTACGACGCCCACGATCTCCCAAGGCCCTATAGCTTTAGTCGGGTCCCCAGCGAGCACGTAGTCGAACTTCTCCCAGAATAACGGATTGCTTAGCGTGCTCTCGTCCTCGGATTTATCAAACGTGAACGTCATCTCGCTGGACGGACGCGGGGCATTAGGTAGGTAAGGGTGCTGTCCGAAGAGCGTTACCCCTGTCATGCACGAGAGCACGTCCGTATGTACCGCGACCGTCTGGAGGTCAGAGGTGGGAGAAGAAGTGACAAGTTTACGAAGCTCTAAAAGCGCCTCGCCTCCTGGATAGTTGAGCGATGAGATGATAAGCATGCCTATACTTATAGCCAGGGATAGTATGACTGAGCTGGGTACTACAAGAGAGGCAAATGAGAAAGCAGCAGATTTAGCACGACGTGTAAAGATATAGTTCGCCCCCAGAGCGGCGACTGCCGTCAATGGCGGCGCGACATAGAAAATAAAGCGCGCCTCCTTATGCGGCTGCAGGGAATAAATTGCTACGAAAAGCAGGCTTGGTATGACTAGCGGTAGGGCCTGTCGTCTCGTGCCCGCATTCCAAAGTGCGTAGGGGATAAGTGCTGTTGAGCTCAGGGGATTCGTGAGGATCTTTGGTATGGCAGATGTGAAGTAGTAATACCACGGCGATACTCCCCAGTTGGAAGAAGATCCGAGGACGGCATTGTAGTAGAATCCCCATAGTTCTGGCCACAGCGGCTTTTGCCAGAAGTAAGAATCAAGGGGAACCGTCGACGCCAGCGACAGGATGAAGAACACGAGGAATGAGGGGATGATACGGTCGAGCGAGATGTGAGGAACAGCCAAGCCATAGAGGGCCGTGGCCACGAGAAGAATCGCCAGCTCAGACCTGAACACGGCCGCAGCAATAGTCAAATTCCCAATGGCCATTCTATAACGCGAAACCTGCGACCTTCCGTTTGGCAGCACCATTAGTTGTGAGAATGCCAATGTTGCTAGCGGCCATTAGTTCTAAATTCTCCAAGATCTGTCGTCCAATGACTTACTGAGGGGGAAAGCGAACATGTTGGGCAATGTCCTGGAAGCGTAGAACATGACATGGAACTGGCTAGCCTGTAGCAGCACATACCATCTCGCAGTCGACTTCCCAAATGCCTTTTCCACATTGGATTTGAAGACCAACAGTGCCCCTGCATTCAAAAGCCCCAAGATGCCCCTTACAATGAGTTGCGCATACTGAAAGCCTACCAGGGCAACTATCGGCTGACTGATCCCGGCCAACAAGACGGGACCAACAAATGTTCGAGGGACAGCTCCAGGGAAGTCAAAATGGTCATAATAAGACGAGAGGCGCTGGTAAATGTTTCTGGTAGGAGTACCGTACACCAGGATATCGTGGGTTGCTTGGATGTTAAAAGATTCCTCAACCTTGGTGTAAGGTGCAACCAGGAGATGCGTAATGATAAATGCTGGTATTGCGAGTGAAAGAAGCACATCTATTACAGTTGTTAGTACTTATTCGTGGGTGGCTAAGAAACCTGGGCTTTACCAAGAGCTCCCATCTTGCATTCCGGTCGAGACCAACGAGATGAATGAATAAAGGGGCAGTCAGCTGCAGTGAAGTTCAGTCCAAGTCAAATCGAAGAATATGAATGTTAACAATCAGATCTAGCGATTTTTGCTCCAGGACTTTGACTAGCTCTCATTTGCAAGTTGGCCTAGTCAGTACATACATCATTAAGGTGTTCCAGCGTCGAATGTCATTTAACAAGCTGTTCGTTATAAGAGTGAGCAAGCCTCAAACTGTCTCGTCTCAGCTGCGCCACAATTTTGGGGGCCAAACACTGCACTGTACGGCTGTATGTTACCTAACCTAGGCAGCTAGGTAGCTAGCCCAGCTGGCAGCTGGCACCCGCCGCCGCATTAACTATACCACACAGCTCCCTGACACCTGTCCTACCTAAGGTAGAGAACATCGGCAACCTAACGAACACATCCTCCCACCACCTAGGCACTTAGACAGATCAACCCATCCTCCATGCTTATGTTGCCCGACTCGCTCCCGCCAACATGCTGCTCCTCGGGAATCTCTTCTATGGTATGTATTCCCTGCCCTAGCTAGCAGCAGTGTAGAGCAAGAAAGAGTAGTTAGCTTACGCGCCAGCAGTATCGGTGCTCCTCGTGAACGCCATCGCGATCCTATCCGAAGACCGATTTCTCGCACGCAGTATGTGCGCCGACATCCCCCATTCCCCCTTCCCCCTTTGCCCTTCGCCCTTCCCTAGTCGAATACACCACTACAAGTTCCCGCATACAACGTATACATACTAACGCTCGTGTTCCTGCCACACCCAGTTAACCTAACCTCCGCCTCCCACGACCCGGCCTTCGGCGCCGGCCCCGACAGCCAGAGCGCCAAGGCCAAGGTCATCAACCTGATCGCGAGCGTGCGGACGCTGATGAGATGTACGTGAACCAACCGGCCAACCAACCCGCGCCTCTGTTCTCGCCTCGCGCCAGCAGCAGCGGCGCAGCGCGCAGAGAGGACAGAGTCACAGCCAGACTATGATGTTATTTGATATGATATGATGAATTGCGAAGAGCTGACGAAGATATCCAGTCCCGCTGATAGCGATCAATACGTTAATAATACTCTACGAGCTCGTGTTAGGGTAGTAAGCAGAGAGGCTGAAACGAAAAACGAGACACCGTGCATATGTGTGTGTATGTGTGTGCGCGCATGTGTGTGAAAGGGCTAATAATGATGGAAAGAGATACTACTGCATTCATCGTTTGAACCGGGCGTTCAGGTGTACATACACTTTGGGTTCAGGGGGGATAAATCGGTACAAAAATTCAACGGGTGATTGACGATCTATGTATTATCAGGGTCACTATGCACAACGTGGCGAATAGTAGATATTATGCTATATGATATCGACGGATTTACACCAGAGGCAAGGGAGGCAGCTTAGCTAGCTAAGCTGTTTCCTTCCGACCTCCTGCTGTATATGTATAAATGGCCGAATATAAGTAGCTTCTGCGTAGGTCTTATTATTATTATACAAGACTTGATGATCACCAAGGCTAGAAAAAAAAAGACGAGCAGACTAATTAGATGTCAAGATATACGGCACACCAAATCCATACTCTCGACATGCTACTATCCAAAGCAACTTAGTTCTAGCCTCGGTCTTTGCTTGTTTGTAAATGCTCGAGAATCCTTGCATCTCTTTTGAATGCTGCCCCCCTTAACTCCATAAATGCCATAATAATGCCTTGCTGTTCCGGGTGTGACAGGAACACGGCCATCTCATTGCAAAGTATTCCCCATAAAACGCCAGGCGATGGACAACCTTATGATGAGAGGAGTTGGCTTTTCTTACGGCCCAGGCTGAGGCTGAAACTCTTCCTAAGCTTGGTCTTCTCGTGTTTGTCGGGTTTGTCAGGTTTGTCGTGGTTTTGTACCGCGCTTTCGCTGATGTGTCCGTTTTCTGATATCTCCACGCTGTCTCGTTTCGCCTTGTCTCTGTCTTTGTTGAGAAACCCGAAGCTTTTTCTCGTCATTGATCTACTAGTCCTAGGCGGTCTGTGCAGCGAAGGGACACTATCCCCCTGCTCCGAGGAGAGCTCTTTTCGTTTACTATCCTCCTCTTCGGCCAACCTCTTGCTAGCGTCCAGGGCCTTCTTTAGATCGTCCTGTTCAGCCTTGCGAGCATCACGTAACCGGACACCATTTTCTTTGCGTTGCTTCTCTCTAGTCTTTAGCTCTTCCTTTTCGGCCAACTTACGTGCCTTCTCTACAGCTTTTGCTTCTTTCTTATCCCGGCCTTTTTCTTCTTTTGACTTTGCCTCTGCCTTTAGTTCATTGACTCGAGCCGGAATCGCTGGGACGGGCGGGACCGCACCGTCGACCTGATTTGGGGATACCGGTAGGGGCGCTGTCGGGCTCGAAACCATATCGGGCGCGGTTGCAGCATGATTCAGAGTGGTGAAGCCCTCGTGATCGGTGGGCCGAGACGGTTGCGTTGATTGCCTTGATAATCCGGGTACGTGGCCATTTGCCTGCTCGTTTTCTTGGGCAACGTCCGCTTTCTCGCTAGCTATCCTGACCTCCTCGAGACCCTCCGCCTCTTGTTCAGCTCGCACCTTTTCAAATGTTGTCTCCTGATAGAACAATACATATGCGCAAGCCATCCCTGGCTTGTCCCCAAAGAAATTCCGAACATAATGCTTGTCGACCGGCTCAACCATTTCATCATCGAATAGAAGCCAGCCTCGGTCTTCCGTCTTAATGACCGAAACATAATGTCCATGGTATGCATTACCACCGATATGAACGACGACCGCGTAAAGTTCGTACAGTCGGTCCGGGTCCTCGGTATCCTCCGTCGTGTTGAACATTCTCAACTGATACGGGTATACCACGCGATGAAATAACTTTTGTAATCGACTGTAGTCTTCCGTGTATTTGAATCGCTTCAGGTGCAATGCCAACACCTTTGGCAACCGCTTAATCTTCATACGTTTTTCTGCTTCTTGTAAGCCACCACAATGATCACAGTGAAATTTATTCCGCTCGCAAAGCATTTCTTCAGCCGAGAACTTCTGCAAGCAAGCGGTCACCGAGCTGTGTTCCTCCAAGTCGATGGACAAGTCCAAAAATGTCTCGTCCCGCTGTGACGCAGTTTCGCAGGTAAGGCATCTTGTCTCCGATGTTAACACGCCCTCGAAGATTCCATGCACCCAACCAGTCCCCGGAGAATTAATACCGTTCGAAGTGGTCTTCTCAGCCGCCCCTAACGCAGCCTTAAGTGATTCCGTGATGCCGTAATTGCCATGCGCTGCTTCAGGGCCTAATAATCTCTTGGCGTTGTCCTCAACATTCGCTATGATGTCGTTGAGCACCAGGCCGTAGAACTCATGAGCATCCTGGTGCATCGAGGTGCGGAACAGCTCATTGTCGCGCTTAAAAATCTCGAGGAATCGCTGTGGACTGAGAACCCCTGTTCTGACGTTACTGTCAACGAGTGCCATGAAGATATCCCTTAGACCGGTAAATGTGCACTCGTCCATGCCATAGGTATCGGTGCTTTCTCGCACTAACTCTAATATTGGGCCCTTTAGCATTGCTTGCTTCTTCTTGTATTCTGGGGTATCAGGTTTGTCCTCTGGTCGGATCGGTTGTCCCG
Organism: Xylariaceae sp. FL0662B; assembly: GCA_022376535.1. Lineage (NCBI taxonomy): Eukaryota > Fungi > Ascomycota > Sordariomycetes > Xylariales > Xylariaceae > Xylariaceae sp. FL0662B. The sequence continues at coordinate 66,866 of JAJJKD010000054.1, forward strand.
ACTGCAGCTGTGCCTGGTTGATCATTTTTCTCTTCGCCATCGCCTCAGATGCTGTAAGACCCTTCTTGTTTCCATTTACGTCCGCCTGCGCACTGCCATTCATACTTGGGGCTCTAATCTGGACATGAACCCTAGGCCGGGTACCGTTGGGTGTATGTGATGGCGACAACGGTGGATATTTGAGGACTTGTTCTCGAAAGGGAACGGTATAGTAGAGAGCTTGAACGATCGAGTTGCAATAGCTGGATCACGGTCAGTCACGGTTTCCACGGCGAAGAGAGAGTCTTACCAAGTATTGCCAAACTATACCACGAAAGTCAGCGATATTGTCAGAGTCAAGTACGGGAGTGGGAGCAGGAAACATACATTCTCCATGCCGAAGAACTTGTCGCTTCCGTCTTGCCTAAGAGCACCGGCATTCTGAAGCATCTTCTCTATGGGAGTGAGCTCGGGCGCTGGTTCCTCTTTCTCCTTCTTCTTTTGCGCATCTTTGCCTGTCGGATTTGTGGCGGACTATTCTTTCGTCAGCATATTCAACAGGTACTATGTTCCGTGGGTCGGGATAGACGTGACATGTATGGCGCGGTCTTGTTCGATGATAGACAACTTACAGCAGCGCCAGGCTTCCACTTGTGTAAGAAACTCGCCATGGGGCCAGGACGTTCACACCAGGGCTGTGGTCGGGTTGATAGGAGCCAGCGTCGGAGCGCGGCTGAGGGTCAGTAAAGCACACACGAAATGGATGGCGGCAGTCATCCGAAGGACCACTCCACAGCACGGAACTTGTAAAGCTTAAACAAGTAGATGTTTCACATGGAGATAAGAATTCGCAGCCTTTGGGTGACTTGTTGTGTGGCGTGGCGTTATCTGTTGTTCCGGTGTGTAAGTCCCTCAGGATCGTCGATCGAGTGGCTTCGGCGATGGTAGGCTGTACATGTCTGCGACGAGATGGTATATAGATGGCAATTGGCTAGATTTCGGTAGTGAAATGATGAGTAATAAGCGATGATATATTGGCGATCTAGCAAAATATATGACAAGGTTAGTTTTTGTCAACGCACAAGAAGTTGAGTTGGCACGAGTGTCGAAGGGAGAGAGGGTTTGTGTTCCTAAAGAGATCGTGGAGGATTCGGGGCCTTGTACTAAGTTGCTGTTGCTGCATGAGAAGGAGCCGTTGCGTATACGGTACGGGCCAACTGAGGCATAGCCTCGATCAGCATGGACAGGGGCCTGAAGATTCAAAGATGGAGAGTGATGGGGTAAGGTCCTAGCGTAGGTGGTGGCCCTGTTCCATTCTTTAGAGCTCTTTCTTTAGCAGACAAACGGCCGACGGAGTTAACCACAGGCTGCAAACACATCCAACTACTGTCAGTACATATGTAATGTACATAACTAGGAGGTACCTACATGAGTACTTAATGAGCGCATGAAACTGGCGCGCCGCACCGCAGCTTAAGTTCGATCATCCGAACTCCTATATGTAAGTCTCAACAACTTTTACCTATCAACCCAGACCTTCTTGTTGAAGTCGAGCAACAAATTGAGTTTTACTATGTACGTGTAACTGTAAGTACTACCTACCTAACTGAACCTACATAATCTAGATCGTGCAGCCAAAATTTCCAAGATTCCAACCTGACACTCGATTCTCTAAAGAGCTTGTACATACATTCCTAGATAGGTAAGGTGGATGGTTACAAAGTAAGTATAAATGAATATATATATATATATATATATATATATATATATATATCATCGCGATTCTTCAGAGCGTCTACACCTATCCATACGGATGTCTATATGAAAGTGGATTATTGAGCTTAACCAGCCCGATCCAGAACTAATAACTACGAGTAGTAGTAGGACCCAATGCTCTCGCGCCTACACTTACACATACGTAATTCTCTCAGTGGCTTACAACCGGATACCTGCGTTGTGAGGGGAATTCGTCAGGATACGTAGTGTAGTATTGAGATAAAACGGAAAGCGGCTAGCTGCAAGGGGAAGTCTTCTCCGATTCCGTAGCGTACGGTAGTACCTTTGACTGAGGAGGCCAAGAGGCCTTTCAACTCTTTCTCCCTTCCCCTCTGTCGATCAATGTATAGTACCTACATACGTATGTGTTCAACGTACTGACTACTAATAGACTACTACTAGTAATATGTTGGCCGGCTATCCAAGGTCGTCGGTAATCAGTGGTCGATTGTCCCGACCGACCCCGAGCAATTATCTACATCATCTACACACATATGCAGATCGGTATGTCACGATGTTTCTTCGCTACCTCACTGCTAACAACATACGGGTAGGTAACAGTCGGAAGTTTATATGACCTACCTCTGCATCGCTCAATAAATGAAACCGATCCAGTTTCTGGTGCAGTGCAGCTTATGGCCTACTACGTACACGTACAGGCGGCAAAGTTAGATCGCTCCATACACGCACATAATTACCAGGATATCCAGGTCTCCTTTAATAGATGTCTCACTAGCTCCACCTGCCATGCTCCACGCACGGCGCCGCCAAGGCCACCTGAGGTCTGGTGGTTCGATCGTTCAGCAGTTGTTAGGCGTTCTAGACTCGAATGAGCAGGCACTCGCTGGCTTGGTTCGTCCCAATGCCACGGATACTATCTATCACTGTTGCATACCTACAACTTTTCTCACGTTGTCATCCCCTCTCAACTTTCGACACTCGGTCAGTTCCCTATATCGAGATGAGTTAAGACAAGTGTCACCATGCTACATGACTAGTGAGGGTAGGTAGTGTAGTTGTGGGTAGCACAATAGGGCTGCCATTCAATGTCATTATCACGGATTATTCATCATCGTCATAATTGCAGTGGGTTGTGGCACGGAAAACGCACCCCGAGATCATTATCCAGGCAGCCCAGGGCCTTCTGTATACCGATTCGAATGTAGATTGGCGTGGCATTGGCGCAAAGCCGATTATCGAATTATGTGGGGTTCAATGGTCGCTAACAACTGCTGTGTACAGACTGGCAGACTGGCTAAACAGACCGAGCGGAGATAGTTCCCAGGCTAACGCCAACGACGACCAGCTCTCGTCTGTCGCTGGTCGGCGGTCGCTCAATCGTGGTGCAGGCGTCAAACAGTCCCTTGCATACTGCGTCCATAGTAAACCTTCACCTGGCATCTTCTGTCTACATATTGCGTACGTATAATGCCCTTATTAAGAAATATCATCTCGATGCATTCTACCTTACAAGGCACTTATACACATACAATATCAACGCTTATACTTATGCTCATACTCACGCTCATACTCACATTCTTAACAACGATCTTACAATTTAATCGTATAAGGCGTAAATCATCAACATTGAAACTCTACAAACCCCATTGTCACCTAGCGGATGTTTAATTGTATATACATACACAATACACTTACCCGTCTTCTATTACTACTATATTATATACACGGCAATGGCCACAGATATAATAGGACACCAGCGAGGAACTGAGCATTTTCCTGATTAAATTCAAATTCCAACCCGTCTGAGAGGTCAGAATTTATCATCAAAAAGCACAATACAATACACATATCCTACATACGAGAACAATACATAGGTTAGGTACTTACTTATGTACCTACCGTCGGATAGCTTGCCTTTGGTATGTTGAAGTCGGTTCCATCCGCCAATAACACCACACACCAGACACCTCCTTAGCATCTATCTATCGGCTGCGCGTCTTTAGGCCGAGGATGATCTGCAGCAGCGCGTTCAGACAGAACCGAGAAAGCGCCGCCTTGCAGGTGCCCAGCCAGCGAACCAACCTACGAAGCAAACAATGAACGATGTGGGATGGGAAAGCCCCCATGCAATGGGCGCGCGTGGGCAGCCCGGGATGTGATGTGTGTGCGATGACGAAAGGAGAACAGCGTTACTACGGCGTGTGCACATGTGTGTGTGGTGGTATGCGTGTGGAAAAGTGTGGGATGACCAATCCGATCCGACCCCATCCATTTGTACAGTATCCATCCATGGATGTGGCGGCGGCGACAAGCCAGTCAGCAAGTCAGCCGCCCACGCACCACGAACCTCACCTCCTCATGGCAATGGCCCATTGACCTATGTACACACAGTATGTACAAACCATTTCTCCGAATGGGCCGACTCCGACTCCCTCTGTTTCCATGTCCACACCTGCCATCTTCTAGAAGCCTGACGACGTAGTATCGCCGGTCTTGGCGGCCATCGATTCTCGACGGTAGTTTGTTGCATTTACATACATTTACATACATTCACGTATCTATGTAGGTACATACATACCTTACCAGCTTACCATTTACCTACACCCCGTTCCAATCCCAAGGTGCGTGGCCTAATAATACCTATGTACGGATCCGTGCTGGCGGTCATATCATTCGGCGCACCCGGCGATGATGTTTCGGGGAAGGGATCGTCGCAGACCCGACGCAGACAGCGAGTACCGTTTCCTGTCCAGTGTCGGGTTGCAATGTCGGGTTGCAAAACTAACGGCCTCGTATTCCGATGCTCTCAACCGTCTGTCTATCTCACCGAACGTCGTTACTCTATCGGTGAGTGTGGAACAGGTTCGGGGTTAAGCACCCGACGAACGGGTTCTTCGGTACCAAATATACTACTGCCTACATAGCTTTTACATATTTCTCCTGTTTATGTTTATATTCTCAATTGTAGATATGTACCTATCAAATTCACGGGAGACCCACCACGTAACCTACCTTGTCCTGAAGATACTTACATACTTGTATCAGACGGTAAGGGCAGAACATTCGTTGCCTGTCCGCGAATGGGAGATTTTGCATATATTACAGAATCTAGGCTAGGTGGATGTCTAAATGAATCACCTTTGCAAATGATCTTCACCGACGATCTTAATGATTTCGTATTGTATACTGCAGATGTAGAAAAAGAATGCACTCAAAACGCCGACACACCACAATACGACCCAATTCCTTGATACCGGGAAGAACGTACAACAACAAACAAAGAGACCGGTCAAGGTGTTGTAAGTTGATGATGGGTCGTAACACGCCATACGGGAAACTCTCTCTCTCTCTCTAACATCTATATATGTGCGCGGTTTACTTCTTCTCCGGCGGCGCAGCTCCTCCCGTCGTCGGGAATCCCATGAAGATCTTGAAGTAGTCCTTTTGACATGGTCAGCAATGGCGTAGCAGGCTAAACTAGCAAGAAGAAGAAGAGATCGAGCAAACTCACGTATATCATCCACTGGAGGCCGGTAAGGGTACCGATCATGACGATTCGGACCGGCAGTCCGTTCCAGAGACCCATGAACCCCATGTCCCTGTAGTTGCGGGCGACGGCGGCGCCGAAGCCCTCGCCGGGCTTGCGGTTGGCGTTGAGCTTGCTGACGAGCACGTCGGCCGGGTGGGAGACGATGGCGCAGAGGATGCCGGCCAGGTAGCCGCCGGTGAAGGAGACGGCCGTCTGGGCGCCCTTGCCGTAGTCGCTCTTCTTCCCGGGCAGGCCGTCGTAGATCATCTCGACAATCGTCTCGAACGAGGCGAACTTCATCATCGTGTAGGGGATCTGGCGGCCCCACAGCGGGTAGAGGCCCTTGTACAGGCCCCCGCCGCCCTCGGACGCGGTGATCTTCCTGATGCCGTCGAACGTGCCCGTGTAGGGCGGGGGGATCGTCGTCTGCATGCGGACCTTGACGGCCTCGAAGGGGCAGAGCGCGATGTCGGCAAGGAACTCGGCCGAGGCCGAGGCCCCCAGGTACAGCAGCGTCTTGTACCTGTAGGCGTTCTCGGGGCCCGCGAGGTCCGAGTATGTCTTCTTGAAGTATTCGTACCAGCCGTACTTGAACGCGCCCTGCGCCGAGTAGCCGAAGAGCGTCGGGCTCCAGCCCGTGAAGATGCCCCGGAGCCCCTCGGCGCGGTAGATCAGGCCCCAGGCCTGGAAGTTGCCCTTGTACAGCTTCGCGTCGACCTGCCGGCGGCACTTGACGAGGTCCAGCGGCGTTACCGCCGTGTGGGTTAAGCCCTGCGCGTAGTCAGTCAGTATATGTGTTTGTTTACGTCCCTTCCTTATGTGTTAGGGCCAGAGGAAGGGTCTGGGGCCCCTGAAAATCCACCTACACAGGCGAGAAGACCGCCGAAGGTGCACGCGGCGTAGTAAGTGGGCGAGTATAGCTCGATCCCGCCGGTCTTGGCCCGCGCGGCCTTGCTCGCCTTGTCGAGCTCAGCCTGGGCCTCGGCGCTGAGCTGGCGCGATTTGTCCTTCGCATCGTCGACGATGGAGTATGCGCTGTAGAGCTCGGGCCGGGCTTGGTACGGCGTTGCCTTGGCGTTGGCCGCTTGACTGGGCTGTCGTTGGGACGGGTGTAAAGGTGCATAGAAGCAATTTTGGAGGATATGCTGATTAGGGAATAGGGAGGCCATTGTCGGTTATCTAGAATGAGTTTGTAATTGTCAAGTTAATACCTATAATTTCCCGGCTCTCGTTGCAACCGAGGCAATGTGTAAGAGTTTTGTGGCGCCACTCGGGGTTAAGTGGTTGACGCTCTGATCTCTACCTAGTCATGTAGAGTCTAAAGTCTTGAGATGAGGCCGAATGAATAGAAACACTTTCCAAAGCCGTGAAAGACCACGTAGATAACAACTGGAACACGTACAATTTAGCAATTGTATAGGTAGTAGTAAGTCAGTCAACCGAAGACGGCGCCTTCAATCTCAATCCTCAGGTATCACGATGATAACTCAATTTACTCTAAGAAAAGAGGAAAAACAAGCAGCGCAGAGATGATGTCTACTGTCGTAGATGTGGTAGGATGAGATATATACCAGGAAGAAAACGATGAGGAGGATGAGGAGGAGTTAGGAAGCTCCGGGGATAAGGTTGAAATCGCGCTGTCGTCGCAGCATATCTAACATATGTAAGACCAATACCAATCCAGAGGTGTTCGCGTGTACCCACTAAACCATTGCCCGTCATAGGTAGGGGATCTCGATTGCCGTGTTGGTGACATTTGGAGGGGCAGGCGGGCAGGGCTGGATTTGGGGGATAGAGCCAGAGAGCTTCCTCCTTTTAAGCTTTCATGACGCTGTAGGTATGGAACCGGAAGCTTCAGGGCTGTCATTATCATACATTACATGTGTAGGTACGGATAGATAGGTATGGACATACCAATGGGCCTAGGAATTGTAAGACTCGAAGGTGGCAGGTAAATCTATATAGTGTTATTTTTATTATTTATTTATTTGGTCTTTATTTTTATTTTTATTTTTATTTTTTTATCTCATCGTCAGGACGGTTTACACCGCAGTGTAATTGTACATATCAACCACTAATAAGCAGATGATCATCGTGCTAATCGGGAAGAGCTTAGACGCGACTAAAGATAGTAGAAGCTGCATGTGACAACCTCGATAATTTTCCCCCCTATCTTCTTCCGGATTCAATTTCTCTCTCACTTACACGAGATACACAAATCTATAATGCAAAAATGCAATAGTTTCACTTGATTTGTTTTATATGTAACATCTTACAAAGGTGGCCCGTGTAAGTGATGTCCCCTCCAGGATGGATGGATCGGCTAGTCGTGGCTTTAGTCCCGATGACCCCACCTTCGATCAGAATGTCAAGTCCTCGTCATTTCTAACGAGTTTGTTCAGGACCACTCTATCTCAACAACAACACCTATTCAACCTTAACCAGGACCAATCATACCAACGCCACGAGATCGCATTCACCTATAGCGCAGCAACGACTAAATCAGGGAATCGACCATCCTCGCGTCGAAAACACCACCTCGATCGAAAATAGCATCGCCGTTAAGTGTCACATCCCACCTGCAGACAGCCATGGCGCAGACGATCAAGTCCTCACCTCTCTCAGGCGGGGCGCCCGTCTCAAAATGGTCGTCACGGTATCGCGGAGTAAGGCAAACCCAGTTCCTCCAATCTCCCCGTCCCACCCCTCGCCCGATGCCGACAACCTTGAGGGATAGATAGACAGACAGACAGATAAATAACTAACGTATACCTGCGCGTACCAACCAAACAGGCGACAGTGCAAGACCTCGAGCCGCCCGCGGCGCTCTCGCTAAACCCCTCGGACCCGATCTCGCTGGCGCTGCAGTCGGCCTTTGAGCACGAGTACACACACCTAACAGTGGTGGACGCGGACACGCGCGCGCTGCTGGGCTACATCGCGATCCCCGCGCTGCAGGCGCAGCTCGACCGCGGCGCCGTGCGCCCCGACGACCCCCTCGAACGGGCCATGGTGCGCTTCAAGCGCCGCGGCCACAAGTACCAGCTCATCACCATGGCCACGCCGCTCGAGGACCTCGAGGCCTTCTTCGACGGCGCCGCCAGCAGCACCGGCCAGCGGCAGGAGTTCGCCGTCGTCACCGACGACGAGAGGCGCTTCGTCCTCGGCGTCGCCACGCGCGCCGACCTCGAGGAGTTCGTCAAGAGGCGGCCGGCGTAGAGGTAGACCTGGACGTAGGCGTAGGCGCCGGTTTATTTGCACGGTGGCGATAGGACTTTGTTCCTCGTGATGGGTATCCGCGGTATGCTTCATTGAGGCGCGCTAGGGGGAAGCGGTGGGCGTTACTTTAGATCAAGACGTTAAAGGAAATGGCGCTACGGAAAATGGGCCCGTGATGGCGGCATTGGCACTGGCATATCGAGCTCGAGACTGGGAGACATATTGATGACGAGCACTTGAGGTATTCAACACCTTCACCTATCCCATCCTGGCTTGGCTGGGTTAGTTGGGGGACGGAGCTCGTTCCACACGAGCAACGAGAAAGAGAATTCAAAGCAGGCATTGGCCCGACATCCACATCATATCGGCATGTATGTCCGTCCCGTCCCGTCCCGTTGTACACACGCACCCCCCCCCCCCCTTCAGAAGGCAGGTGAACGACGGTAACTGTTATATCTTGAGATAGGTATATCTCTATCTCTTCGCCTACCTACCTAATGTTTGAAAGCAACCAACCAACCAACCAACCAACTTGCCGATACACACGCCCAGTACTGTCCAGTCCAGCCTCCACGGCTTCTCTCTCAACTCAAGGATCAGCAAGCACACGCCAGTCCTCCCTCCCAACGCGACAGCATCTCTCGAGAACCGCGCCGCCTTTATTTACTATACTTTTACTTTGCTCCGGGACCTATTCGTAGATGCAGGCGAACTTGCCGTCCTTAGCAGCGACGACGCCGCGCACACGTCTGCACTCACTGCCGACGGTCTCAATCCTCCCGGCGCGATTTCTAGAGATGTAAGAACGCTATGAACCTTCTGTAAATTGTAATGTACCGTACTGTAATAAGATACATGGAGACTTCCATCAGGCTCTAAAGCAAGTGCTGCGGTCAAATAATAACAACACCATATTATTCAGCTTCAGCCGCGTCTGTTACCGTGTCAAGTGCCGTACCAAGGTTCCCCGAACTTAGGCAGTCCCTTTGTGTCAGTGAGTTTTCACAAAATAATCGCAGTATCCTTGCCCTTCGAGCTAAGTAAGTAATAAACCCTTTATCTGCCCATGACTCGATACGTGTTTGTTGCCACTGGAGGAAACGCATCCCCTGACGTTTATCCGACCTAACGTGACTTCTTCCTAGTTGTACCATATCCCACCCAGGTCGCAACCCGAATTCTTAGGCGCCCCCTTTTTTCGCATAGTAAACTCACAAAACAGACCACTGATAAAAGAGTTATCAGAAAGCAAATCGACCAGAAATGAACGGAGGTCTCGATTAGTATGATTACGCTATCTAGATTCAGCCTGTCCACTGGCGACACACAAACTTGATTGTTCATGCACTTTATTATCTCTGATAGATATTAGGTAGGCTAAGAGAAACAAGAGGGCGTGAATGCATAAGGATATATTATTCTTTGAACGTCCTTGGATATGAGGTGGGGCAAGAAAGGCAAAAGGGGCCGCCAGTCTGCCCCTTTGTACATACCGAATACCTACGACGTGTTTCCATTCATACCAGCATTACCACCTGATGCCGAAGCCACGGATGGCGGTTACACACTAGATCGACACTCAAACCAACACCAGTCAGACTGAACTTCAGCCTTGCTTAATCAAGCGGTCCTGGCCCCTGGCGTACGCATCTACCCGGTACTTGGCGAAGTCTCGCGCCTTCACCCTGGTAGAGAACAATATGTCCAGCTCCTCGAACGTCTTATTCCTCGTCTCCGGCAGGCGGAACCACGTCCACACGTAGAACAGGAGGGCCCAGGCGCCCCAGAAGAAGCCGGTCTTGCCGCGCCAGTTCCCGGCCGTCGGGTTGAGCATGTACGGGTTGACGACGTTGCAGATGATCTGCGCGACGTAGTAGGTGATGCGGCTGAGGCAGACGCTCTTGTTCCGGAGACGAGTGGACGATACCTCGCCGATGATGGCGTAGCAGATGGGCCCCACCGTCATGTAGTACACCAGCAGCCACAGCAGCATCATGCTAGCCTGGGCGTAGTTGCCGCCCTCCGAATGCGCACCGGCGCCGACGCTGATGAAACCCACCGTCAACAGGATCACGGTCAGCCCGCCCAGGCCCCACAGGTAGAGCGTGCGTCTGCCGAAGCGATGCATGAGAAACCAAGCGATCACGGTCCCCACGGACGCAAGGCCCAGTCCGCCGACGGACATCTGGAAGGAGATGGTTGTCGGCAGCCCCGCCTGCACGAAGAAGTAGGTCGGGGTGCCGCCCATGGCCGAGCCGCAGAACGGCTGGGCTGCGAAGGCCATGCAGGCTATCTCTGTGCGGTAGCGGTCCACTCCACGGAAGCAATCCCAGTAGGATGTGCCTTCATCCAGCGACTGCTCGAGGTCGTTGGTGTGGATCATCATGGCCAGGGTCTCCTTGGAGCTCTCCCTGGTTGAACCGAGACGGACGATGCTCTTCGTGGCTTGGTCGTACTGGCCTGTGCGGACGAGATACCACGGAGACTCCGGCGCGAACCAGAGCACTACAAACAGGGGTATTGGCCATGCCCACTGAATTGCAAAAGGAAGTCGGTAGGACCACTCTGTCGTGTTATCCGAGAAGCCACTTTGGACTCCGGCTGATATCAGCTGACCGAAGGCCCAACAGAGGTTGACGTAGCTGCGCTCTACATGTTAGCCTCTGTCACTACGAAGCATTGGCGACTACTTACACAGTCAAGTAGCCGCGGAGAGCCAGAGGGCACACCTCGGAGGCGTATGCGGGGGCCTGGGGCAGTGCGAAGATAAGGTTAGCAAGTCCGGAACGTCAATGTTGGGAAAAAGGGGGGGAGTAGGAGATCTAACAAAAGGATCGAGAGAACACGCACCATAGTCGCAAACACTCCCCAAGGAATTCCACACAGAAATTCTCCTAAAAGAAGCACAGGAAGATTGGGCGCAAAGAACGGGATGAAGATAAAAGCCACAATGGATGTCAGGGATGCCAGAAGTACTTTGCGATAGCCGAAACGGTGGGTGAAGTAGCCGTTGGCGAAGGCGCCAATGATGGTGCCGACGCTGACTGCATTGCTCAACCCGTTCTGCCACGAAGCCGAGATCTGGTAGGTGCCGCTCGCCTCGTCCCAGTCGCCATATCGGCGCGAGAAGGACGGCTGCGCATAGAATGAGCTAATAAGCACAATGTCGTAGCCTTCCATGATGATGGAGGCCGACAACAGGACAGACCACATGACGGCTTTCGGGTATTTGCGAACGGCTTGCACAAACGACAGGGCGTGTTCCGTTTCGGCGGCGTGCTTCGCCAGAACGGTGTCCTTGCCCGAGCCGCCGTCCGGGACCTCCTGTTCTACAGCCGCGTCGATCTTCTCGTCGTCACGAGTAGCCATGACGGCTGCTGCACCTCAGTAGGGGATACTGAGAAAGAACAACACAAAGAATCGAGTTAAATGGAGGATGGAGTACAACGAAGCAGCACGTGAGAACGAGGTCAAGTCAAGTATGGAGGAATGATGATCGCTTTAGTGAGGCCAGAGCCAGGGAATTGTGTGGAGCGACATGATAAATATATGATCTGAGAAGGTCGACATGATCTCGCACACAAGTCTCCCCTTGTTGAACAGACGTTCCGGGATGGTGGTTAACGGCGTCATGGGTAACTCGGGGATGCCGCCACCCTGCCCCTAACACTTACCATTTCCCTAGGTAGCTGGCGTATTTGGTTACAAGCTCTATAGCCAGTAGTCTCTTGTCTAAAAATCTCTAGGCGGTCACTATGGTCGTTGACGGCCCCGCTGGGTAGCTCGAAGGCCTCCGGTGGGGGTCCTTGTCCGGAATCGTCTAGTCTCTAAGTAGTCTAAGGCCAAGGCGGAGAGTCTGGGGCTTGCCGGGTCGGGTGATCTGGAGACTGGTGACTGGAGTTCACCCGCCCGATGGGGAAACAGACGGAGAGGCGTTGGAAGAAACGCGCACGAATCCGATCCTTGACGATTTGATGTGCGAGTACAACGTCCAACCGATTGATTGATTGATTAAAATTAACTGGGATTCAATCCGCCTTGCTCAATAGTTTGAGCCAAACTTTGTAACACGTGTAGGAAGGAAACCTCGATCCCCCACCTCCTGGCCTCTACCGGTCTTCGCTCATTATCATCATTATCGACAGGGGATCGCCCACATGTCGGCTCACCCGCAAGCAGCCGAAGGCCTTCTAGGACAATCTTACGAGGCGCCGTTTCATCAGCTATGTTCCCCACCCGGGACACGTACGCGGACATCTTGTCGCCGTGCCTCAGGTATGTCTGTACCATCTCGTCGTCGCACGGCCTATCCAGATGGATGAAGGAAGGGTCTGGAGCCTCTTCCGTCTCTGTCCGTGGTGTTGATCCCAAGTCAACGCGAGACGTGACGGACTCTGGCGACGATGTATGGCCGTCGACGGCGTCTTGTTGATGTGCTGCGGACGGCTGTGGAAGACTGGCCGCCGATCGCAGCCGCAACAGTTCACCCTGTTGCCTTGCGAATTGTAAAGACACACTACTCGTAAAATGGGAGTCAGTAATTGCCTTCTTCAGTAAGAATTATGGGTATGTCTCGGGAGCAGAAGTCTCCATTAGGAAAAATTGACTCCTAAGGCACACACAAAGGGTAAAAAAACAACTCCCAATACTGACCTGTACGCCCAGATAGCCAGCGTGCCGGCGTAGATAGCAAAGGGCTCCAGGAAGCCACCGCTGGAGTAGCGCCGAATGTGCCAAAAGACTGCGCCCGCGTGAATAATAGACAGTCGCGCCTTGAACGCATCATGTATCGCCCACCGTAACACCTGAGAGCGAGCCTCTATGTATTTGACACTGGGGGTTGCGGGCGAGGCATTGACTATAGATGCCAGGGTCTGTATTTGGGCCATTGGCGTGAGGAGGACGAGGCGAGACAAATGCAGGTACATGATTGTAGGTTGTTCACAGCCCGCAGCGCGGGCGGCTTTGCTGTTTGCGTGCCAGTGAAGAATGTCTAAGCAGTCGCACGCGCTGTTGCGCCACTTGGACAGTAGCGGTGTTGAAGGCGGCCAAGTCTCGCCAAAGCCTTTCTGCCGAGGGATGCGCGACTGGATTTCGGCAGTAGGCGTCCATGATGCAAGCCGGGTCTGGCTTTGCTGGATAACTTCTTTACTCCTTCTCAAAACAGCATGTATGAGAAGATTAATGCTGAATTCTGTCAGATGCTCCGGCATTCGCTTTTCTATGTAGAGCATTTCGACGGCATCCAGAAGCGTAACTAGATCAGAATCAACGACGTGTCCCGTATAGGATGGATAGATGGTGTTCAATACCAGCACTGGTTTGCGCAGCAGAAATCCTGTCTGCCGAGGGGCTTTCCCACACATGGTCATGACAAGGCAGGAGGCATCTAGCGTCCACGAGCTGCAACAGAGGAGCCGAACCGAACTCATAGGCGATCATGAAATCTAGCAGCTTTCAAAAGTCAGCGGGAGCATAAGCGGGTTGAGATGGTGATTAGCAGCATCACCAGAGCAACAAAGGCTGGCAGAAAGGGTGCGAAGACCCGCGTTACCGTATCATTGTATGCACGTACCCAAATCATCAGCCCCGTCCTGTTCCGAGACTGCAAGGTCAGCCAATCGCGTATTCCTGATTGAGACAGGTCTTCTACATCATGCGGAACCATATCCTCGTCGTGAGGGCTGGAGAGTAGATGCATTTCGCTACAACCTGCGACAAGATAGTGCTTCTCAACCAGTGCGCGCTCCATCAGTGATTTCTTACCACTATGAATAATGCAAATGAGGTTTAAGATGATAGCTTGTAAGATTGGCAGGTTAAATTGACCTTTCTCTCCATCGTGCAGTTGTGTCCATGAAGACGTGTTGTTGTCATAATATATATTCGGGACAAGACGACTGCAGATCGTTTCCAGTAATTGAGCCAATCCGTCATCAGACGGCCCTCGTGAACTTCGAATAAACTTTTCTCCAATGGCGGCAACGGCTAGGAGAAGAATCCAGTGAGTGCTCGTCTTATTCGCAAAGTCGCTCTTTCTCAGGAGAGGAAAGACTGGGTGGAAGTTATCAAAATAGAGCTGGACCAAGTCGGTGACGCCCCGTTGTGATGGGAACTCGGCTGGGTTGAACACAACGAGCGACTCGGAGAGCTCCACGCAGACATTCTGCACCATATTGTTATACGATGCTTCGTTGACAAAGGTGTCTATAGCGGGTGGCGAGAGGTTGCTGTTGGTTCGACTGACCGAATGGCCGGACAACGTTTGAGCACTATCGGCGGATTGAACGGCTCTTCGCAGCCGCTGCTGGGTGGACTGACCACGGAAGGGTGCTCTGGCCTCGTCACCATCGACATAGCAGCTTGCTTCTGCGGAATCGGTCGCCCGTGATCCATCGGCGCTCCGGTCACCGGCGGGGCTATGGTAAGCAGCGGGATCTGTAGAAGTGTGTGGTGGCATGACCGATGCTTCTTCAGGCTCCTTATCCAGGTCTTGATACCGTCCATTCATTGAGAGCCAAGCTCCGGATAAATCGGGTGTGGCGGGGGGCTGCTGGTGGACAGGAAATGAAGAAGCTGCCATGTCTGGGCCCACGTTGACTAGAGACGCGCCTGGAAGTAAACCGCCCCAGTCGACAGAGTTAGAATACTCGGGGGACATCCAGTTCATGGACAGCAGGTCCGTGACCTGTTCATTCGTCCCGTTCTGGAAGCCGGTATCTCGGATATCGATTGAGTCGTACCGCTGCTGCTCCAGCAACTCCGGACCCTCGAAGGCCGGCGGAACGCTTTCCCAACTGGACGGTCCCACCAAGCCCGGGTCTACGGCGTGGTGCGAAGGCACGAGGAGGGCCACGTCTGTGCTCTGTTGCGACGTAGTTGCGACAGGTTCGATGTCGTCTATCTCGTGAGTGGGGAGCAGCGGAATGCTGCGGATAGCGTCGCCATCATTCTGCGCATACGCGGTCGAGGCGTCCAGTGCCCGCGCAATCCGCAGCCGGGCAGTAGAAGATGACAGTCCTATTAGTTTCGCAGTGTTTGGATAAACACAACCTATGTCCCGTTCCGAGCATCTTGTGCATGGATTGGTCTTTGAGCAGCGAACCCGGCTGGCGGCGCACTGCCTGCATGCTCTTGCGTAAATAGCCGTAGCGGGATCGGTTGAGTCCCTGTGAGCGGCGATATGTCGGGCTAGTACATCTCTCAAGGTCTGGTTAGCTTCCTAGTCTATACAGCTTTCGAAAACTATCCATACATAATTGCTAAGTCGAGAGAGAAGACAAGTACGGCGCACCCAGTCGGCAGAGGAACACAGTGCCAGTCTTGACTTGAGCGCGAAGAGCACACACACACACACACACACACATATATATATATATATACACACACACACATATACATATACATCTATAACCTTATATATCTATGGAGAGTCAATGACGAGGCTTCGGACTTACTGGCGAGCGAAATATTTGCCGCAGCTGGTGCATTTGAACGGCTTCTCTTGCGTGTGAGTCTTGGCGTGCCTTGCGAGATGCTCGTGGCGCGAAAATGTAGCACCACAAATACTGCACTGTTTTGAGGTATCTGGCGGCAGAGAAGAGCTGCTTTCAGCACTGGTAAGTTGTTGGACGGTTATTTTCGTGGGGGACGTCATCAATGCCGTTGACAGCGCACCGCAATGTCTAGGCGCATCTCAAACCCGCGTTGGGCGAGGAGGCTAGTAGTAGTTGCTGAACAGGAAGAAGAGCACGCGGCTTAAGTAAAGGCCGAAGAAGCAGCTCGTGCCCCAACACGGTAGATCTGTATACGTAGTTGAAATGAAGAAGATGGGGAATCCTGACGAATCCGCAATGTAGGCACTACCTAGGCTGCTAGGTAGGTACTGTGTAGGTACTTGACTGTACTACTAGGAGTTGTTGAAGCATGGAGGTGCGGGGCATGACTACATGTAGGGCCAAGATTAGGGGGCCTTGGGGACTTGGGGACTTGGGGACTTGGGGAATCCTATGTAGGTGAGCGACGCTTTCCCGTATTCACTTATTATTAATTAGCCGCCCGTAAGATCATGGGACCTGTCTATTACTTATTAGAGCCAAAGCTACCTACCTAAGGTACTAAACGATGGGAATTGCAACATCTGATTTATGAGGCTTCCGGATTCTGTTTATTCCTATAACTAATAGCCCCACTGACCGCAAAAAAGGGGTTCATTGCCCTTGGGACAGGAACAACCACCAGTCTGCCAAGTTTCTTGGTTTGCGGCCCCAAGCTAGACGCGAGAAATGGGCGATAGGTATCATATAGTTCTACGGATTAGAGAATGCTCTATTAAGAAGTAACAACTCGCCGCTACTTGAACAGCTTCTTTGCCAACTTCCTCGGGACCGTCATGTGTGCTCAGTTACTGTCCCTCACGAATACTGGCATTGAATCCAACGGACAATCGACAACGATAGTCTGACCACCGTGGAAGCGGCGCTCTCCCTCCTCCAATGAAGTCCAATCGGCTCCCCTGGGCAGATACACCTCCATCTCCCTCACCCCGGGCCGCATAACGGGGCAGCAGAGGTAGAGATTCCCGAACATGTACTGCTCGCCGATCTCCCAGCATCTCGGATCCTCGGGAAACTCGTAGAAGACAGTCCTCATGACCGGTGTTCCTTTCCTGTGCGCCTGCTCCATCAACTCGCGGACGTAAGGTCTCATTTCCTCGCGCCGCGCCATGTACTTCTTACAGATATCGTAGACTTCCGGCCCGTAAGACCAAACTTCGTTGGCTGCGCCGCTCCGGCAGGAAGCGCCGCCCGTCTCTCCTTGCTGCGGCTGACGCGGCTCGCGGTCGCCGTGGAGCCGGAAGACAGGACAGTAGGCGCCCCATTGGAACCACCGCACGAACAACTCGCGGAAGTTCTCGTCCGTAGGGTCGCCGCCGTGGAAGCCGCCGATATCCGTCGTCCACCAAGGGAAGCCCGCTATGCCCATATGTAGCCCAGCAGCCAGCTGATTGCGCAGGCTGGACCAAGAGGATGCGATATCGCCGCTCCACACGAGAGCACCGTACTTCTGGCTTCCCGCCCAAGCGCAGCGGACCAGATTGACGATATTCTTCTGACCCTCCTTCTGCTGGCCTTCGAAGAAGGCGCGTGCATACTCGACGGGATAGATGTTACCTATCCTCGAGTTTGAGCCTCGGTAATAGCGATAGTTCTCGAAGTCGTACGTCGTATACTCAGGCTCTGCCTCGTCTAACCAGAAAGCCTTGATACCCTTTGAGAAGTAGCTCCGTCGAGCCTTTTCCCAAACATATTTTCTGGCGCCGGGATGAGTTGCGTCGAAGTGGATAGTCTCTCCCTGAAAGTCGAGGGTGGTGCGTATGCCCCGGTCTGCTCGAATCAGGTAGCCGTGCTCGAGCATCTCCTCGTAGTTCTCTGACCGCTTGTCTACGGTTGGCCATATGGAAACCATTAACTCGATGTTCATCTCACGCAACGCCCGTACCATGGCATCTGGATCAGGCCAGTATGTAGGGTCAAACTTCCACTCTCCCTGCTTAGGCCAGTGGAAGAAATCAATCACAATAAGGTCGAGGGGCAGACCTCTGCGACGGTACTCCCTGGCAACGTCAAGGACCTCGTCTTGCGTTTGATATCGCAGCTTACACTGCCAGAAACCTAAGCCATATTCTGGCATCATCGGGACTTTCCCGGTCACATCAGCATATGCCTCTTCGATTTCTGCAGGGCTGTCGCCAGCCACAATCCAATAGTCGAGGATATCGGTAGAGTATGCCTCGAAGCTCATTATATTTCGTCCTAGTACTGCTCTGCCGATGCCAGGGTTGTTCCACAGAAAGCCGTAACCTAGAGATGAGAGTGCGAACGGCACACTAGCTTGGGAGTTCCGGTGCGCGAGCTCTAGGTCATGGCCTTTCAGATCCATGGAAGGCTGCTGGTACTGCCCCATGCCAAACAACTTCTCGTTGGGATCAACACTCTCGAACCGCATAGTCAGGTGAAAAGAATCTGTGCCGAGGATGGGTTTGAACTCGCGTGCCTCAATATCGAGAGCGCTGCATTTAGGATCGAGGACGTTGCGGCGATTACGTGTGTATTCTTCGAGCAACAAGTCACCCTCTGAGTTCCAGACGGATAGCTTCCCGCCCTTGGAGATGTTGGCCTTGATCTTTCCGTTGCTGACGGATGCCAGACTCTCCGAGATCTCAATATTTGCTTCTGTCGCGGATGGCGGCAAGAGTGCCCAGGGTTCTTCCGGCATCCTGGGCAGCTTGGTAGCCCGCACCCGGAGGGCGTTTGCTCCCCAGGGCTCTACCCAGAGCGTTTCGGCATCATAGGTGTAGACGAGTCGTCCTTCGTCATTCAGGAACATGTTGACGGAACTCAACTGAACAGTCAACCGCTTCGCCTCTCTTACTGTGTTGAAATTGAATCCGAAAGAAAATAGCAAAGTGCGATCGATCGAAGATCTAGAAATATATCAATCTTGAACAACAGTTTCGACCTGGCCCGCAACCACGGTTCTGTAATACTATCATTACCAGTTATCGGCCCGCTCCAGACCGTTTTCGGGGTCGTCACATCGCTTCTAATACACCCCCCCCCCGCCGGAGAGTGGCAGAGCAAAGCCAGCTGTTTCCAAGACAACGACCGTCCGCCCTCCAGTCCGCTGCTACTTGCTCCGGTGGGGGTGGGTCCGGCCTCGCAGCCCTTGCCTTTGCTCTACTGATGCTGTATACTAATAATACATATAGTGCTTCGTACACTTACAGCAACAAATGACTAATGGTAATGAATGTGGGTTCGTATCCGATTGTAAGCAAATTATACATAAAGAACACTCAATCTGAGTACGATTACAGTATTTCCAACATCTTTTTTGTACCCCTTTGAAGCACGTGACCTTTATCTGCAACACATGACCTTTCATCTGCTATGTAACACCCATCAACTGCCGCACAGCAGCAGCCCTATCCACAGCTTTACGTCCCCCCCCCCCTGGCCTAACAGTAACTACCTCCAAGCACACCAACATTCTAATCTATGTTCATATAGCTTTGTTATGTCCGATATTTACCTATATTTACGGTAAATTTTAGTGGTATTAGATGTATACCAGTCTAGGCATTTTGAATAGTCAAAAAAAAAAAAAAAAGTACATAAAATTACTAGTAAAATGTACTATTGCGGGGGTATATCTACTTTATGGTAAAGCACGGTTGATATATCCCTAACACAGTCGTTTTAAACGCTTTAATCTACCACCAGCCCTCCTCACCCCCTCCCAACACGACAGCATCTCGAGAGAGAGAGAGCACCGAGGACCGCCGCCTTTCCATCACTATACTTTGACTTTGACTTTAACTTTGACTTTCCTCTACTCCGGGACCCAGTCATAGATGAGCTTAATACTGACGAACTTGCCGTCCTTGGCCGCGACGACGCTGCGCACATGTCTGCGCTCGCCGCCTATGGTCTGAAAGCCCCAGACCTGGACGACGGTCCACCCGGCGTCGAGGCTCTCGACATAGTTCCAGATATGGGACTCGCCCGCGGGTCCGCCGGCCTCGCTCTCGCCCTCGAGCCAATCACTCGTAACAGCATCAGCATCGTTGGTGCCGGCGGGGGGCAGACGGCCCCCGGCGCGCTTGTCGGCGACGAGCGCGGCCAGGTCCGCGGGCCCGGCCCACCGGCTCTGCCCGCGCACGTGCCCGAACAGCCAGTCGCTGTGCTCGCGGAACTCGTAGTCGAGGCAGCGCGCCTCGGCGTTGCCCTTCAGCCCGCCCGTCACCGTCTGCTCGATGTCGACGTGCGTCACGGGCGCCGTCGACGTCGAGGGCGCCCCCGGCAGGCCCTCGTACTGCTTCACGTGCAGCGTCACCGTCGCGGCCCCGATCGCCTTGCGCGTCAGCCACCCGACGCCCTGCAGCGCCAGCACGGGCTCGGTGCTGTCGGAGAGGGTCTTGTTCTGGAGTAGAGGGGCGGGTTAGTTATAGTAGGTTGATGGTTAGTTCTTGGCTCGTCTTGTCTCTTTGGGAATTTTTCGGGTGGGTGGATGGGTAAAGTATGTAGGTAGCAGCAGTCATGTCTGTATGTATGTATGTATGTATGGGTGAATATGAATAGCCCCGGTGTTGAGCTAGTTGGGCGTGTACTGCAGCTGTCTACGTTTTGGATATGATATGATATGTATGTAAAAGGTAGCTTAGCTTACTATAACCCATGTACCGGTCAGGTCCTTAATCGTCTTGGTGGCCGGGGCTGCCATGGTGGTGGTTTGAGGTTTAGGGGGGGAGGTTGTGTGTTCGAATGTCTCCTTGATAAGTGGGTATGGGTAGGTCAGCAGGTAGGTATGTAGAAAGGACAGGAGGAACTGCTGGGCCACTAATAAGTCGACGGCGTCGGTACGGTCTCGGACGGTGTAGTGGGGTAATAAAATCGGTCCGTAGGCTCGTGAGCGTTCGTGTGAGCGGGAGAGGTGTATGTAAGGAGTATGGGAATCTCGTAGGTACACTTAGTTAGAAGTTGAGGTAACTAACTACTTCGTAAAACTAGGTTTTCGGCTAGAGATGTCGTGGTCGAAGAGCTACCTTGTAAGTGAGGCGTAGAACGTGACTAGATAGGTAGGTATATCCTTGATACCACCTTGTTAAGTAGGTAGCTTCACTTCAAAATCAACAAGTTGGAAGACTAGGGCATTCCCAACATGTAGGCAGATAGGCTGGCAGGCAGGGCAGGTAGGTAGGTCAGGTACCCTGATATACACCGCGAATCGTACGAATCAGATGTCGTCGGGAGTCCGAGATGAGATGTTTATACCGAGGCTTCAAGGCACGCTGGAGCGCCGAAACTACCTAATGTTCTTATCTTGGAGGGGTACCTGAACGGTCTAAGCAGCTAAGTGCTAAGGTAAGTGGTGAACATCCAATAGGATGCGCTGTGCACGTCATATCCCCCCTCCCTTTTCACCCCTGACCCCTTACCCCTCTGTGTAGGTATATGTACTGTATCACAACGGAAACTAATCGCGCTCCAATTCCGTGCTTATTGGCAAGTTGGATTTCTACGGTTAACGGTTACTGGTTACTCACCGTAGCCAGATGCCGAATATTCATATGCAGCAGCGTATAACCAGCCCGATCGATTCAACTACTACTTGTAAACGTGACGACCTAGTCGATAACCCTAACCCGAAGCAGTCTCGTCTCTCTCTTGGGAAACCAGGTTATAAACGTCATCGCCCTTGGCGATTCGAGTTAGGCCGTGTTGATCCCCATACCGATTTAATTGATCTTCGGCAAGTAGCAGCCTGGGCTGCCTGGCAACCAACCTGCCTACTTACACGTAAGCACCCAGGCACCTGGTAGGCTTGTAGGTAAGCAGGTATGTGACATTATGCCACGCCGCAAATAAGTCGTATGTATAGTGAGAAGAAGGGCGAAAGCGAACTCCCAAGATACTCGAGGTGGGGGGACATGGAGAGTTGTGCTACTTTCCGACGCGGTTTGCAAACGCGTATATAATTGATGCGGTAACGAAGAGTCTTGTAGTTAGTTGTAACCAATGAATAGATTCGCGGTAACCAACTTAGTTATTCATAATGTTACCACCTACTTATTACTCATGCGACCTCGAGAAAAAGGGACAGGTATCCACGTTAAAAACAATATGGCGTAAAATAGTGTCCTCATTAGAATGATTAGGTCCTAGAGCTAATATACCTGCACAACCTAGGACTGACTCTCTGCTCTATGTATATGGCTAGACTAGAAAAAAATAAAAAGGATATCCTATTCATACAATAACACCGTTCTCTCTGTACCTATAGTCCGTTTTTGGGGTGGAGAAGACGAAAAAATCGCCACCGTTCTGAAATCCAGTTCCGTCGGGACTGAGATCATGGGGCGAGTCGCTGCTAACCTACACCTCCTCCTCCTCCTCCTTCTCCTCTCTCGGCGCGGCGGCTCAACAGCACCGTCAGCGCTTGGTTTCTTCTCTTTAGTCCCGGCTCTTTGAAGAGTTTAACTGGGGTGTATCGTATATCGCGGACCACGGCTGTTAGGGTCATGGCCACCACTTCATCCTCTTGTAGCTTTCGATCACCTCCTCCACCAGTTCCTTGGTGATGATGGGCTTTTTGTACTCGAACCCTACCACGGCCTCGAGCCGGCTGCCATCCATACTGAGATCCGTATCCTTCAGTAACTCCTTCTCCATAAAAGGGGTCAGCGGGCCCGGTCTCGTTATGCCGGCCTCTTGAAGGAGGTCCGCCCAGGGTCCAAGCACGTCGTCGTTCACGTCGTCCACCACGGTGTCCATATTCAGGCGAGCGAGGTTGCTCAGGAGCTGGCCCTGAAATCCCGTCTCGATGCCGAACACCTGGCCGATGATGTCGGCCACCATGCCCTGATTCGTCACGCCCTTGTCGACGACATTGAAGATGGGTACCTCACCCATGCTCTGGGCGTCCCAATTGGCCTTGCCTGCATCGTACCACGTGGTGATGTCCCACAGAGAACGTGTAACGTCGTCGATATGCGCCGTGTTCGTGCACAGGTCCTTGGTCCAAAGCCACTTCATCTCCTCGCCGAGGGCCTGGTAGACGCGCGCCATGCACAGCGCCGTCGCTACCCACTGGGAAGCATACGGTCCATAAACGTGGGGTAGGCGCACAATGACGAGATTTAATCTATACCCAAGCACAGCGTGTGGTTAGCCTTGGTCGATAACGAGGAGGGAAGAGGGGACGAGAGGGAAGAAAGGGGAGCGCTGGCTTACCCTTCGACCTTGGACAGCTCCTCCTCCGCTTGCAATTTGAATACGGCAATTTTGCTCCAAGGCTTAAGCTTATCGCCTTCTTTACTCGGTGTCGAGTTTGACTTATATACCATGCCCGTGCTCAATTCCACGAAACACCTGACCTTCCGCTTCGCTGCCTCCTTGCCGATCGCTAACGACAATCCCAGCGATCGTACTTTATATACCTCGTCCTCCTGGGAGTATCTTGTCTCGCCGCCGCAGTTGAAGACATAATCCCATGTCTTGCCATCAGTCCGATCAAATATTCGTCCTAACGACTCTGCGAGGTAAAATGCGTGGTCAGCGAGATTTCTCGACGAAAAGCTTAGTTAGATGAGGAGTTCTAGAGATGGACCTACGCTCTTTGCTTGCATCGGCTTGGATAAACTTGTCGGGCGAGCAGGCCCCTTCAAACTCTGGCGCTAACCAGGCCAGTTGCGGCAGAACTTTGTCCACCAGGCGAACGTCGGATGCAAGGTTATTCTCATGTATGTATAGGGCTAGGAACCGTCCGATATATCCCAGCCCGCCAATGATGAGCACCGAAGGCTTCTCTGCAGCCATTGCGCGCGGTGCTGCAACCCGGGCGGTTGCAGAGGTTACAGGAGGGGGAGGGGTGGATGAGTAGCGAGAGAGGAGACAACTCTGCTGCGCGGCGCAGCGCGGGCGATAGCTGAATCGCGATCGAAGCGCAAAAAAAGAAACAAAAAAGACAAGGCTCTTATTTGTTATGCGCCACCTTCAACGCTTATGAACTTGGAGGGGGAAGGGAGTCGAGAGCAGAGACTACAGAGCACCGACACACGGTAGCTGTTATGTATGTATGTATGTATGTACGAGAGAGACAATCGGTACGGACTGCCTATTGGAAAAGAAGTTCTTGGAGAAAGATTGTCAGCTGCGCAAGGCTAATATTTGCTCATTTCGCAGTTAGGGAGGATTCCGATCCAAGCGAGACTGGCAGCCCTATATAGCGAGGCGCAGCTACTTAACGTATTGTAATTGTATGTACCTTTTTTGCTTCCGCTTGCCCAATGCTCAATGTTCAGGTGTTCAGTGCGACCCTAACCAGAGACCGCGAGCGCGAGCGGGAGAGAGAGAATAGTGCGGGAGAAAGTGCCGTATGTATGAGAGGCGTGCCAATGTAACGCAGGGGAGGCTTGGTTTATTATGTATGAAGAGCTGTAAAAAATGAACCGGGAGTGTAGGTAAGGGGAAGAAGAATCAAGAGATAGGATAGGGTTCCAGTTCAGTAGAGATGGGATTAGTATGTATGTGCGTGTGTGTGTGTGTGGTGTGTGTGTGTGTGGTGTGTGTGTGTGTGGTGTGTGTGGTGTGTGTGTGTGTGTGTGTGGATGTGTATATGTATGGGTGTGTGGGAGAGTGTGTAAGTGCGAGAGTGTGTCTGTGTGTGTAGTAATTTACCAGTTTTACCTTGGTTAGCAGATAGACTACCTAGGCTGCTAGGTTAGGTACAGTACGCGAGGAGACTGGGCATGCTGGGAATCAAACTGAACTGAGGAGGCCGCCACCACTATGTATGTAATGTAGGAAGTCAGGTAGTTGACTAGGTTAGTTTCTTGTATGTGTGTACATAGACTATGGGTACTTGTACTGTAAAGGTGGTATTCAGAGATGGGCATGGAGCATCAAGGAGCATCAGGAGAAGATGTGGAGACCGACGGGTTGGTCCTTGTGGTTCATTTATGCATCAGTGATTGCAGTAGCCGCTAAATGGATGCAAAACCATCCCCCCTTGTCTGCCCTGGCCTGCCCTAGTCTGTCCTTGTCCACATGAGATCGCCAGGCTGGGATAATGAAGGACGTACTAGTAGGACGTAGTAGAATTATGATTACCTGCTTCATACATTAGCGTTACCTGCCTAGTTACGTATTGGTGTCATTCGTACGGCTGTAACTTGTCGTATTCTGGTTCGTGTCTGCTACCTACCGTCTTATTGTTATTGTTCTGAAGAAGTATGTTTCTCAAAAGGTATGTACATACATACTTCATACATACTTCATACATACTTATATGCGCGGGATGTTCCATATAGTAAGTATGCAATGTAACTCGAAGGGTGCTGTAAGTTCAAGGTTGATGTTTAATTACTTACTTACTTTCCTACCGTATATATACTGCTTTATTTATAAGTAACATGCATACTTACATACTGTTATCTAAGTAGGTAGGTACCTAGACAAATCAGACTAACACCTTATCGTACATACGTGCGTGTACTTATATAAGTCCCATACAGATTACCAGATTACATACGACTAACATAAGTCGTAAGCTAAATTCGAAAAGAGACGGGTTCCTCGACATTAGGATACCCAGCGCTTATGTACCTACATAATCCATAATCCTACACACATACGTGTACCTATATTGGCACTTGCACCTGAGCACCACACAATCGTGGGAAATGTCTGTTAAACGTGAAGGTAGAAGAACTTGCCTCCCACAGGGCACTTTACCATTCAACCTCGATCCTTACGTTTTTTTTTTTTTTTTTTTTTTTTTCTTCATCTAATACAATCTTGTGTCCAGTTTGCCCGACCCAGATGACAACACAGCGATGCCCCTGGCATGTCGAGAGACAGAGAGAGAGAAATAATAGATACAGTGAGTGACCTTTTTAGTATGTATGTTAGTATTCCGTGACAGCGGACCAAATTCCATCTCACCCCAGAGCCTGGGAGTCCTACTTAGTTCAGCTATCAGAAACTCAAAACGTTGGCATTGAACCATCCATCCACTCTTTTTGTCTTTTTACTACCAGACGAGTTTCGACATATCGCAGACCGCCGCATTCAAGAAGATAATTCCCAGGATTTCGTCTGATATTCATCCCATCTTCTTCATTACTTCCCAAGATCGATTCCCGGCCTCTCTTTTTCTTTTTCCCTGTCTGTATCAGCTGTCCGCTTCAAAGTACCTGTTCCCTGCTTCTGGTCTTCCGCTAGGACCCACGATGCTATTCCTATTCCTCCATATGTATTTCTAGAGGTATCCATCAACCGCTGCCGACCTCGGGAGCTTCCTCGCCCAAAGGTTTCCACTCTGCCACCCCGTCTCCAATTTCGAAGGTTTCTCCCGCCTCTGTTTTCATTAGTTTCAAGACCGGTGTCTTATGTACAGCCCGGGTCGTTCTATTAAGTCCAGCCTTCTGACCATTCACAATCGCCCAACATACCCTCCCAGTCCAATACGACCACACGCCCGGCGCTTGTCTGTGGTCGTCTGTGATCGCCCAACTCATATTGCTGTATTACCAACGACGGCATACGCATAGGATGACACACAATGGCACCATGCTCACAAGGCTCACAACGAAATTGCTTAGGCAGTCCGAAATCTTCTGCGGATGTGGGATATTTCGTTGAGTGAGACACCATCCTTTCCAAGACTTTTTTCAATCTTACAGCATAGCACCGAAACCGTTCTGTCGTGCAAGGTCGCCGTGTTCCAGGTGTCGTTGCTGTCATTTGTCGCGCGAATTACTATATGTGTACTCCCCCTCGCCCGGAAATTCTCCTCTGCGGCGCAACATCACTGATGACAAGCTGATAACATCAGCAGCTTGCTGCATGTCTACCTACCCAATACCAAAAAGTTGCAGAAGCAGGTGACAGGGGCACAAAAGACCCCAGGGCACGCCGTTGGTCAACTGAAGCGATCCTAGTGGCTACTCTTCCCTAGCCCGTCAACCGTCAACTGGTCATCCCGCACACACCATGGTTCCCCCTCCCCATACATACATGTATATGTAGCTGTCCGTCAGGGATCATCCTCTCCCCAACACCCTAGACCAAGGGATCGGGCTGAACTTCTAGAAAGATTCCATGCAGCCAGCACGCACATCATTATCGTTGCCGTCCAGCCGTTCAGCCAAAGGAATGGAAGCCCTTTGTTTGCCTTTTTCCATAACTTGTTGGCATACCACGGGGATCTCAACCTACCACATACAAGACAGGCCGCATATTAACAGGCCATCATTACTATTAATGCTCATACAAGAAAACTTGTTTATCACACTACGTAGAAAGGTACGTTTGTGGAAAGGCAGAACGGCCGCGCAAGGACGCATACGTAGTAGTAGTATACCATGGCCACTTAACCAGCCGCCCGGGATGCTTAATATGCAAGCTTCGGAGTCGGTTGATCTCTCCGAAGGCTTGTTGGCACGTAAGGCAGAGTCGATTTACGTTTCCGCCTACGCCGGATAAGCTCCCCGGCCTCGCAGAGAGGGACTCGCCTCCTGATGAAGTTTCATATTCAGTACCTACTGTAGGAATGTCTACCTACCTGCCCTTCGATGATGGTGTCCGTGAATGAATGGGGAACGGGTGTGATGCACGGGTCTGACTCGTACATAACAGCAACTAGTGGCTACTATCACAGAATTATTCGGCGGGAAGGAATGAAATAGCGCCGTCAACCTTCATTAGCTTCCGTGATGTCTCACAACGCCTAGGGCGTTCTTTGGGTCGTTAGCGTTTCCCAAAACCGCAAACGACTTTCTATGGTATGTATATTCGTCGAGCTCAGATCTGTCGTTTTCTGCATTGCAAACTGGCGCCGACTCATATTGCATACATATGTATTACAAGTAACAAACCAGTCAGACTGTCCTGTGACCAATGCATTCGGGGAGATCTCATCTCCTCCTCCTCCTACTCCTCCGCCTCCACCTCCTACATAACGCGCTTTCACGACTCCACATGCAGATCTATATATATGAAAATCAACGGAACCTGCCAGGCACGCGAGACTGTGGCTGCGCCCGCACTTTCAGAACCATTCCGCGATCCCGACCTGCTTCTAGAAAAACAAGAAAAGCCTCTCCCTACTATATTACATATGTACGTAGGGTAGCAATGGCGATCCCATGTCGTCTATCGTCACTGGGATGGCTACTATAAGTAGACTACAGGTAAGAAGACGTCAGGATCTAACTACCAGACTATACATCGGTGTGGATAGGGGAGATGGAGAAACACATCACCTGATAAGAAAAAAAAAAAAGAGGATTAAACTATAAACCCCTATCTTTTCTTATTTGGAGCCGCGAACCCTCCGTACGTCCATAGGTATTTCGACGGACCGCCAGGTATGCAAGTCATCCATTCGCTCGGTGGACTATAAAATATTCTATATCAAACCGCCTCCTTAATACCTACATAAGTATCCACGCCGTATGTACATACATATTACTTCATACATAGATAGGTTGGTACGGATCCAGCCTATGTAATTTACACATACATACATACCGCAAAGTATGTAGGTGCATAGCAGCAGAGCAAGCAACCTTGGGTTACCAGGATCTTCCTGAAACACACGACGGAAATCTGTACCACTCGCTCACTCACTCACTGCTTAATGACCTTTTCCTTCCTGTCTTTCTGTCTGGCTGGCTATCCATCGTCATCCATGAGTCGCACACGCGGGACTTTTTATTTTGTTATTATTACTTTTTTTCTTATATGTTTTCGAGTTATGGTTTTTTTTTTTTTCGTTCGTTTCGCTACCGAATAATAAGATAAACTTTTCATACCACTCCACTACACTGCACCTCCTGCCTCCTCATGTTACGCCTGCACAACCGGGATGAGGCCCCGGGCAGGGAGAAAAGGGTTAACCTAGGTGTATACACATACATAAGTTAGGATTATCCCTCGTTTCTCGACGCCGACGCCGACGCCCCGGCTCGCTCAACTCAAACGGGAAGGAAAGCTGGTACTCAACTACAACGTACTTATTTATAATACGGGATACATGGTAGGTAGCATTCCCAGAAAGTAGGTAGGCAGGTAAGTAAGTAAGTGTCTCGTAAGTTGGTAACGTCAGGGCACTCGGAAATGCGAACCTCGCAGATGGATGGATGGAGGCGACCTGGTTACCCTATACCGAAGGTCGAGAGGAAAGAAAAGAAAGGCACGTGAGAGAAAAGAACAGTGCAGAGTTATGATCTTACATTTTGACACCGAACAAATTTTTTTTTTTTTTTTTTTTTTTTTTTTTGTTACCTGATCTAGGATATTTCTCGGCTTCACACAATAACATAGGTAAGGTCTCAGACAGAGTTCCTGGGACTATGAGTCTCCATCTTCTAGATCTATTGCTACTATTGCGCAACTTAGCCCCATAGCTATGACACACAACATTGACTAGGAGCCACCAACTTCCCGACGGCTGGAAGGGGGAAATGTTCTGTCGTCGTCATTCTCGTAATATCCTCCAAAACGCCGCCACTGTGACATCCGCGCGCCGCCCATCATCGCCGCATGCTCCCGATGAGCTCCTTCTGCGCCTCCCTGTCTCTCGCACCCTCGCTTAAGCTTCCGAGGCTTCTCAGATCGCCCACCACGTCCTTGGCCTTGCCGAAGTAGACCTCCTGTAGCAGGTTTCGCATCTTTAGCTCCATGTCCTCGACGAGCTTGCCGATGTTGGCAATCTGCTGCTCGTCGCTCTCGGCCGGCAGCTCGATCTCGATCTGCCGCGTCATGTTGCCGGACAGGTCCATGTCACCCAGGTTGCTCGAGTTCGTAGATAGAGATAGGATGACGGTCGATGTCAGGTTGTACTGCGTGAAACGTGCCCGGTCGATAGCCTCGAAGACGTGGATCGAGTCCCAGGTACCCTGGCTAGAACTGCCGGGCGTAGCCACTGTCTCGCATCAAGAAAGTCAGTGGTGCGGTTCCCCGTAAACAACATAGGCGTAGACGGGTTTCTCTCAATATATCGCCGACACCACCGGGACGCTTGTCCTCCCACCAACTTCCCGACGACCTGGAACTGCCGCCTTTAGTCTCAGATCAAAGATGCAAGATCTGTATCCTCCGATCACAGCCCGGCTAACGTACTATCTATCAGGAGATCCCAGATCCAATGTCTTGGATCTCGAGTAACCTCAGGCTAGACCGAGCTCGCCAATGATTATAGCAGCCGTGTGACACCGGTTCCGTTGCTCGGTAGTTATCCGAAGCTGAATGCATATCCCTCTAACCCACGGGTCCCTACTTTGGCGCCGTCGTACTCCAGACACAGACCTAGGCCTCCCTTCCAAGCATACGACCCCAAGCACAGAACAGGACGACATCGGACCCCAGCACCAGCAAAAAAGGAGAGGAGAGAAAAAAAGGTATGCACTCACCCTTCTTCAACAACACGACGCCCGCAAAGCCATCATCCAGGTTCCAGAAATACACGCTACTGACACCGCCCTCGTAGTACAGCTCGCGGTAGAGGTCGAAGGCCTCGTTGGCGCGGACCTCCATGCGGCGGACCTTCTCGGTCGGGGCGCTGGCGGCGGCGGCGGCGTCGCCGTCCAGGGGCGGGTCGAACTCGTTGCTCCAGGGCGAGCGGTAGCTGTCGCCGTCGCGGTTGTAGTCGCACAGCAGGTAGTCGCGCCCCGTCTGCTTGCACCGGCGGATGCTGAGCGGCTGGTCCACCGACGAGAGCAGGTCCTCGGTCAGGTCCGGCGCGAGCGAGATCAGCGAGTTCAGGTGCGTCGTCGTGTGCTTCGGGTTCAGGCGCCGGAGGAGGTCGCTGGTGTTTGCTTCACGTTAGCGGGTTGCTACGCCTGGCTGTCTGTCTGTCTGGCTGTCTGGCTGTCTGTCTGGCTGCCTGCCCAGTGTATGTATGTATATCATCTAGGCATGGTGTTTGTCCAAGGGGATGGAAGGGAGTGAGCGTTATTGCGGGCATTGGAGAGTAGAGTTACCTAGACAGGAGATAGATACGTACAGGGCCGAGTCAAAAGGGTCAGCGGCCGCCATGGTGAACTGGATTCTGAGGTATTGCGGTGTTTCGTCAGTTTTGCCGTGATGTTGTCCAGGTTGGGCAGTTGTTGGAGTGCTCGATGCCAGCAGCTCTGATCAGGTAGCATGTGGAAATGGAGGGGAAGTCTGATCGTCCAATTGATACATGTATTGATTGATGGTGGGGTTGATGCAGACAGGCGCCTCGTTATTTACATATTGATGTACACAGTAATATAGATACATTCTTCCTGGCTTACTAAGAGGATTATCCCATTCTTATAATACATAGTTTACTTTATTATGTGTTATCAGACGAATATTAATTTATTTAGTAATAAGAAAAATCATACCTATAATTGGGAAAGGTCTGAACATCCTCACCTAAACAGTAAAGACCTTTACCTAAATTAAAATGCGGTTTATCTGTAACTCTATTTCCACGCTAGCTAAAATTCACCTCCTATAATTAGCTATATAAGTATTAGCGGCTTATCTATTAGCCAGAAATATCGAACTTACCTAGCTATAAATACTTTTTTACTTGCCTATTATATAACCTGAGTGGTGGCGCCCATACCAATTTAACGTGGCGCTATATAAATTTAATACCCCCCCCCCCCGTTTATAGTAGTCGGTTTCGCAACTAGGTATATACCCTAAAAACGAGTGCTTAAATAATAATCCCGTAGTGTAATAGTAATATCGTAATCCGTAATTCGTAATCCGTATATATAATCTGTAAATCTGTAGTTCGATTCCCTTACGTACTAAAAAAAAAAAAAAAGCCGCGAATAACAAAGAAGCCGGCCGGGGACATTAAATAGCTTTTTTTGCCTTATGGAAAAAGTACCTTTCCATATAAATCAGTAGCGTAAGGTACTTACGCTCTGATTTTCAACATATCAAGTTGCGAAAGGTGACTGGACGCCAGGTTTAAACCTTTCCCAACTTAGCTTTATCCTTAAAGCTACCGGGCATTTTATTATAGGCCAACGTACAATCCTAATAGACAATCTACTCGTATTCTTTGTGCTAGCTCTCTTCCAACTAAGCCCTACTCTCTTTCTACCAGAACCCCTTCTGAGTTCCCCTTGTAGAACTTGTCACCTCTTAACCGCCCTATCCCAATCAGTGGTACCTATCATTATTATTGATATACTCTCCTTCATTCTAACCCAACTTCTTATCCCAAAGACCGTAGAATGAATCACTAACTCGATTCACGAAGAACTAGAATAGATTATACGAGATCTCCGGAGTTGCCATGGGGAAAGCCTATAGTGGCCAATACAAATAGAAAAGACAAGGTGATAGATAGCCAGTTTATAGATTGTCAGGTTTCCTAGGTTTTGGTACTCATACGTAGATTCATGATGATAGCCACCTCCTACTTTGTTATATCCTTAAGATGCCTTATGTATCAGCATACTCTCGACAAGGCTGCATGCTTCTGTGAAGATCCAGCAGATTGGTAGTCTTAACCCCGTTTAGCCTTAGCTTGTTCTATAGGTAAGATTTTGAACGCGATACTTATAGTATCTGAATTAAGCTTTACTTAGTAAATTTACCTATAACACGCAATGATTAACAGCCAAAAGTATATCAGCGTTGTGGTGTCAACCACATGTTAAGACTGTTGAAAAGCTGATCGCATTTGATTGCCTAAGATTAAGTCGATATAGAACTTCAAGGAATACGAGTTTACTCTATGCTCATATGGACGGCTTATAGGTGAACATGGGTGCAATTCCTATTAGTATTATATGGTTATTCGCCTTGTAGCCTATTTCTATATATTTATAGCATTATTATAAGCCTTAATATTTAGTCCGCTACCCACCTACTGCTGAATTCCTATAGATATATATAGACACAGAATCATACATCTTAGCGACGAATCTACTCGGTTCTTATCTGTTATGGAACCACCCCAGAGTTCCTAACACGATCATCCCGGCCAAGTATCAGTAGAAACATTGAGCTGTTTGAGATGTTGGGTGCGTAGAGATAACCAAAGCGACTTGACCGGAAAATGAGGAAGTTAACGGAGAGAATATGATGATTGGCATTATTTTAAAAAAAGATATAACAACGAAACTTACTGGGGTCTTGAAATAGATGAATATCTAACGAGTGAAAAAAAGGGAGAGGTGGGAGGGCGCTTGTTGGTTCACAATTCTCGGACCCTTTATCGACTATATATCACCTGTCCTATCTTTGAATCATCATGACCAGGAGAATATGTCGGCCAGAGAGTCGCAATGGATGCACCGCAATGGCTAAACCTCATATTTTAACATTGCGCCTCTACTCCTAGATTTCTTGTGGGATTATTAGGCGCGTACGTAAGGCAATACTTTGCCGCTCATACATCCTTAACTTCGTAACCTAGAGCGGAAGTGAGCTACGGGACCATTATTTCATCTGTGATAACGAGACTCACTTAGTCCATCTTTCTGTAGACATTTACGATCAGAGCATATTTGTTTGTTACTTGCCTCACCTTCCCAGAGGCCGCGTAGGTTTTTTTTTTTAAGTTTTGACTAGTGGTTACGCTCACTAGTGGTCTTCAATGGAACATTCGAAACCAAACATCGTATGCCACTTATAAAAGAACCGCAATGGGCAGGTGAAGGCATGTGGTGTGCCTACGAGCGGTTCAGTCCTGTTGCCCGTTTGCCGCTTGTCAATCATTCAGGTTTATTCCGCATCCACAGATTGTAACAATGCTCTAATATATACGTCGTTCTGTCTCTGATATGTGTATGCCTTATCAGCCGCCTCCTCGCATTTCCTCGATGATGGTAAACTCTCCAATGCTTGTGAAGTAACTCTACAGGCTATCCATGCTCGGGATCTCTGGGGTGATAACCGGAAATCAGAAGAATATCCTAGGAGTAATGGTTTTCCTAGGACGGTACCCTAAAATAGATATAATACTATAGTTATTGTCATGGGAGTCGATTGTCTCAAGCGCGATTTCATCGTCTATCTTGATACGACGATCACAACGGAGCGGATGACACATCATTTTCTGAGTTCCCAGCCGATTCTTCTCCGAGTTCCCAAGGACGGGACCTAAGACCTGAGCCCCTGATCCAAGCTGGTTGAGATGGATCTCCGTGTTTGCCACACACACACACAACCGCTTTCAGAATGCTATCAATAATCTTGAATTTAGGACTTCTTCGGATTAAGATTTCAGCTAAGGGCTTCTTGGATCCCTGCTCAACATGCCTGAATTAAAATTTGTGTTTATCTCCCGGACATAAGACACGAAGCAGAACCTCTTCGGTTACCGTCACCTCCAGATCATGGCCCAACATCGTCTTGATGAATTCCGGATTCTTCTGACACGACATGGTCTCGGGTTTCATTCGGTATATCGACCTGTACCTAGGAAGTTCGTGCAGAACATCACTGTCATCGACCGACTTCAGCATTTGCGCAGTAAACCCGCGATCTCTAGCAGCAGCAGCGTAACAACGTGGTCAGGATGAGACGTTGTTACACATGACTTTCCGTCAAACTAAAGCAAGACAAACCAGCAATGTCAAATATGCGATCAAAAAAATAAGGGTTGCCCGAATCAAGTAGCTAGGGAATCTTAAGGGTCAAGACTAATTGACCAAATACGGAGGTGCCTGACAGAGAAATTCGAAACAAAGCATTAATTCCCGGCATTTTCGGCTTCTTCGTGGCTTTTGAAGACCGTCAACCCAACGGTGGGCGTATTTACAGGTACCCCTTAACCTGTTCCTCACTCCAGTCCCAAAATCTCCCCGTTGTTCCATTCCCACCTTCAGCCTCCGACTTCGCCGCCGCATCAAGGTCCTTGCAAATGGGGTAGAACCGGCCAAAGGGAACAGCGTAGGCGCCAGCCTTTTCCGCCGTCACCTCGGGCAAAAGACCCGCCCATAGCTCGGCATACGCTCCGTTAATGAACGGATAATTAAACAGCCGCGTCAGTAATCTGAAAATGAAGCTCTGGTGGCGGAATAGTCCCGTCTATAGATTACCGGGGTTAATAGGGACGCCGATAATGCCGCTGCCCTTAAAGCGCTTAGACAGCTCAACGCCGTAGGCCCAGCTGCCGAGCTTGCTGATGCCGTACCGGTACTTGCTTGGCTTGTCGATATGGTAGTCCAGATTGTCCATGTTGAAGCCGACGTCCTTCTCGCAGAGCATCTCCGCCGCGCACGAAAATATAAAGACCGCGCGGACCGTGTTTGGCGGCGTTGCCGCGTCTTCGGCGGTCGCAACGAGAATAGGGGTTAGGAGCCGAGTAAGCAGGAAAAGGCCGAGGCAGTTAACCTGAAGATATTTCTCGTACCCCAGTGCTATTCTCTCGGTTGCGCTCTCCGGTCCCTGGTAGCCGGCATTGTTAAAGAGGACGTGCAGCCGTATCTCGGCTGCTAAGAAGCGCTCCGCCGCGGCCCTGACAGAAGCTAAGTCGTCGAGGTCTAGCGACAGGAACACCAGGGAGCCGGACAAATTGGGGGCGGCCTTCTTAATAGACTCAATGGCTTCATTCCCCTTTTACTCGAACCGAGCGATCACGTAAACTTTCGCATTCTTGGAATAGAGAATGCGCGACAGCTCTTTGCCGAGCCCGGAGTTGGCGCCGGTCACGATATATACCTAGGTAAACGATGGGACCCGTCAGCTACCGTACCATTGGCAGTTTCTACAAAACTAAGCCTGTGGGCAAGTTTCTTAAGAGGTAGATAGGTAGATGGCGCACCCTACCGCTAAGATCGCCAACGTCTTTCTCCGTAAATCGTGGCTTAGGGGGGAAAAACTGAGTCCATATGCTAGAGAAAGAGGCCATTCTCGCAGGGTTTCCGTGATTCGGTAGAGGGGGGAAATGAAGAAGAGGTAGTTAGACGAAGGTAGGGAATGGTTAGCGAAAGAAAATTTCCAAGTTGTAACATGTATTCACGGCCAGTAACCGGCTTGACTGTGGACTATCTGTTACTTCTGTCTTCAACACGGCGAACACCCGTTGCTCATAACACGGTACATGATGGTCCCCTTGTGGCTTAGATCCCTAACATATGACAAACTAATGACGTTGGCTAGGTGGGCAGTGGCAGGGGACATATGCTTTGTGTTGGTAGTGGGTGCATGTCTAATAGGAATGTGTTGGTGTATGCCTGTGGCAAAGCAACATATGTGAGAACGAACGAGACTAATAACCTGCACTAAAACCCCTTGGGGAAAAGAGCCGCTCTAAAAGGCGGGCTCGAGGTGTAATTCCCTTTAAACCCTCAAGTCCTCAAGTCAAGACCGTCAAGAGAAACAGATTTCTATCTTGTCTACGGCATATAATACGATGCGATAGGGGGTTGAGCGGCGAGGGGCATAGTTCAGGTTATTCGGTTGATTCCATCGTGGACTGAGTGGACAATTGATCATTAATCCATTTCAACCCACTCCACAAGAATCATGCTGCCAACGATTCAAACTCCAAGTATAAGCAGTAATAAAGTCTTAACATGCTCTCTAGAATCTTTGTCTTTGGTACGTTCTTGTACATCGTCTATTTTCATCAGCTTCAAGATCTTCCATCCGTAAAACTCTTGCCTCCCAGGGGCCTATTGAGCTCCGACAAGCTAATGAGCCTTACGTGTATGTACCGTATGTCTCGAGAACAATAGGCCTCGACGACCATCCCCCGATCTATCTTTGGTTTAAGGGCCCAGCTTGATGAACTGCTAAAAGGCACGCCTCGCCATAACGGTCTGTTTCGTCTTGTAATTCTCATGTGAATGATGCTTCGGGAAAGGAAAACTACTTATAAATTAGAGCGTATTTCAAGAAATTCTTGATGCTAAAAGTTAAGGGGGGAAAAGTCGATATATTTCACCTCGCTACCTGTTTAAATACTCACATTATCTATTCCCGGCAGCAAGTTGTTTCAGCGCGCCATAGACAACGGGCATCGTCGACCCACCCCTAGACACATTCCAATACGTTAGAAACACTCTGTTACGTCAAGTATCCCCAAACGTACATACACCATGGACGAAAACCGGTCGCTTACTCGCCTAGCAGAACTAACCTACCGGATCCCTCGACTCCTACAAACGGCAGACTCGCTACTAAGCGACTAAAATCGAGAAGTAGAAAAGTAGCCCATCCCGTTCATCTAACCTAGACGAAGAACAAGCTATACCCGTTGACGCCGTCTACCTCACAACCGTTGTACCCAGCCATCCAGAGACATTAGACGCGACAGCCGGCGGGCCACAGCCGCGGAGACTGAGGGCAGATAGACGAGGTGTTTAGATACCATCAGCAGGCGCGCAAAGTTCTCATCCACTGATAACTATCGCTAATCTTGCTACATCGTGTTCATGTCTTCCAACTTTTCACAGCATCCCGAGCTCGCGGGTTCATTCACCCATGCTAGCTCGCTCGACTAAAACATATATAGTATATTTATTCTTCGTCCGCCCTCAGACAACTAGCTACGGCTAGCCAGTTAGGCAGTAGGTGACAACCCGCCTCCCCCCTTTTTCCTCCCCCCCTTTTCTTTTTTTTCCAAGCTGCGGCACTTTTCGGATTATGCAAACCAGACGGTCTACCTTAACACACTACCTACTATGCAAGTACATATATATGTATGCGATTTCGAAACCCGAGCCCATGATAGAAACCCGAGGATTTCCCTATTGTCAATCTTCGCTGTAACGCCGTTCCCCGATCTTTCCTTGTTGCCTGCCATCCGTGAAGCGCATTGCGGCTATGTATGTGTGTGTTCTATCCCCTCGCAATAGTGCCATGCCAGTGAAAGAGAGAAGAAAAACAGAAAAAAAAAATAAATAAATAAAAGCATCGAAATGTTTTCCTATGTACATATACACATACAGATATATATATGCGGATATCTAACGTACCGATCCCGTTCGGACTGACTGCAAAGTACGTATCGATTCTAGACGATGTTGTAGACGCGCTTCGCGATGATGAAGCACGCGGCGCCGAAGATGACCAGCCCCGCCGTGATGGCGAAGAACCACGCCAGGTTGTCCTCGACGTCCTGGCCGGGCACCCAGACGTTCATGCCCCAGAGGCCGGTGATGATGTTCATGGGCAGGACGATGGTGCCGAGGACGGTGAGCTTGCCCAGCACGTCGGCCGTCTGCTCCTGCCGCTCGTTCATGCGGATGTTGATCTGTGCGATGTAGTTGGCGTGACAACGCGCGAGGATCCTAGAGCGAGGTTAGCTATGCCGTTCCGTGCGGGGAATCAGTCGATCGGGTAGCGGATAGAGTAAGTGCACCTACATCTCATAGTGACTTAGGTTACCCGTCATAGTCACGATATGATCCTGGATGTCACCGAGGTACAGGCCGATGTCGGATCGTGGGGTAATGTGGTACTGTTCATTACAGCGCTTCGCAAAGCCCTTAATAACGTCGGCTTTGTTCCCTAGCAGTCGATACAGGGTCATGACCCTCTTTCTGCAGTCACCTACACGGCGCAGCATATCTCCGCCGTTGTCTATGTTCGGCTCAGCGGAGCTGTCCTTCTCATTTATGCTCAGTAATTTTTCCTTCGGGACTGACGACTGAGGATCGGAAGAGGAATGTAGCTGCAAGATCCGATCATCGATGTCGTCAACTTCCTCCTCGATGGTTTGGATAAGAGGTATATAGGCGTCAGTAATGTCATCGATGATCGCATAGCTAATCCAATCAGGGCTGAACATCATGTAGTCCTTTAACTGGCGTATTCTCCTTCGTACATTGGCTGGATGTGGCGTCTGACTGAAATGAAATGAGATAACACCTTCGTGGAACACCAGAACGTACATGTTGACTGGATCCAGGTGGCTTTCCGAGTCAGCATCCTGGTCAAAAGACCGATAATTGACGAAATAGTAGTGGCGGAAGACCTCGACCTTTTCACGCTGCTCCTGGAGCATGATATCCTCGGCTGTCAGCGGATGAATACCAAAAGCCTTGGCAAGAACCTTCATTTCTGCTTCTGTGGGACTCAAAACATCTAACCACCAAACAGGACGCTCACCGTACCGCGGCGGTTTGTCGCCGCTTGTACCATTGGCAGGAGTTTTAGAAGGTGTCTGATTGGTGTCATCGAAAGGTTCCCTAGAGGGTGCCGCGGAGCGTAGCTCCGGTGTAAAAGTAGCTTCCGAATGGGGCTCAGGGCTGGTGAAAGTCGGGCCAAAAGACGGTTGTCGGGTCGGAACCCTGGAAGCAAATTCACTATTCTTAGTAGAACCCGAGACCGGAATATGCGATTCAACTTCATCCTCGTCGGATGAGTCAGATAAGAGTGGAGGATCTGGGAGGAAAAGCTCTCGGAAGCTGGAGTCGGGTTGAACAAGCTCAGATATGCTCTGGCTGTGGATAGTGCTTTGGAAGTTCTCGTTGAAGTAGGTGAATCGGTACGGGGCGTCTTCCTCAATTCGATACCATCCCTTGTGGACTGGGCGCAGTCTGCCATTGACCAGTTGCGGTTCCGTGATCTTCTTGATACGTCCCTCTTCGTTTCGGCCCTCTGTCTCCAGTCTAGACCACTCTTCAAGAATCTCCAAGTCCGGCCATTTATTCTGTCTTCGTCTTCGTGTTCTGAAACTCTGGTCGTCATGAGCTTGCTGGGCTTCCTCCTCGGCTATCTCCGACATTCCTTCCTGGGGGAAGCAGACATCCTCGTCCGCCTGAAAGGCGATTGTATGCCTCCTCTCGAGTGGAGACTGTGTCTCGAGGGGTTCCGACTCGGGCTCCACCATGCTACCAGAGCGAGAGCGACGCTGTGCGGCATCGTCCCTCATTATAACATCCCTGAAAGTCATTTCCATCCGTTCAATGGGCCTCAACGGCGGTGTGCCGGGCACCGAGGGTGGGTAATTGATATTGTACCGCTCGGACGGTGCGAAATGACTTAATCGTGGTTTCGGGCTTGACTTGCTGGAATCGCGACGGCTTTGCGACCTGTGCTTTCCTCGCCCATCACTTGATCCATATCTTCTCGGCGATTCGCTCCCCAGTCTAGCTGATCCAGACAAGAGGGGCGCAGTCTCATCGTTTTCTTCTTCATCGTCTTGATCGCTTTGGCCTGTCTGTGCTCTAGGTAACCGGCTCGTGGACTGTGACATATGGATGGAGCTTGCGAGTGCCGAAGGCCGTCTTGGGCGTGTATATTTATGATCCCTATGCCCCAATTAGCACGCTTGTTGAAGGTAAAATAGTTAGGAGATGATCTCTCCTTCATACCTATGATCGAGAAGTGCCTCGCTGTCGATACTTGTATTGCTCAGATTCGTTCCGTGCATATAGAACCTGTCTCCAGCGGAGGCTTGGGCGGATGATGACAGGCCCTCCTCATGTAAATCCCCTGGAGGAGCATTAAAAGACTTTCGTCTAGGTCGCTTGTGCTTCCGACCTCCCCGATGCTTTTTCTTGGTAGACTGGCCACTTGATGCCGGGGCATTGGAAGGCGTCGAAGGTCCGCCGCGCTTAGTCGAGTTATCGAGAGGAGAGAAGGGGTTGCTGGCCATCTCGAAAGACTAACATTCCTGTTAATAACAAATAAGGGCCGTGACAAGATATTATGAGGCCAAAAGGGGGTTCAAAATCCCCATTGAATACGCTGAGAAGAGATTCAGATGTTGACAGCAGAAATGTTTGTTAGTGATGTCAATGGACTGATCGCCTCCCGAATACGTTGAGATGGCTGATAGGGCCAAGAGACCAATGCATGCAGAAAGCTTATGTAGGTCCGTAAGTAGGTACCTCATAAAGTACCAAGCTATGTAGATTAGATAAGTGTCCATGAATACCCAGGTACCCACTTTACATTCTACATTCTACATATGCGCATTCTTCGGGTTGAGCCTCTGGTACTTAAGTAGTCATTTAACTATTTCTTACAGTGAATATTTCAAATTCATTCAATGGTTTCATATATACATATTTAAACAACAAGGCGTACTCATTTAACTTGGGTTTTGGAAATCCAACAATGAGTGGAATTACACCGAATTTTCGTTCTTGTAATAGGTATAACCATTACCTCCATGTAGTGTAGCGTATGCTGAACATGTGTGCTGGTTGCACCGACTTATACTTAACCTTATCTGTAGGGCATGAGAACGTTATTTTTCTACTCGCCTTGCCGGTATAGTCATCGATTTGTATCAGAAGCAAAATCAGTTCCTTAATAAGGAGATGAATGTCACTTTATACATACCGTTGGGTATGTTCATGAGCACCTATTTTGCTTGCTGCCCTAGGTATTGGCCCTTACAGCTTCCATGTCTCTACCTAGGTACGTAGAATGTACTTTGGTGGGACAAGTAGAAACTCTTGGTGAGGCGAAAACTGACTGGTACACGTACAAAGTACCTAGTATTTGCAACCCCACCGATACATGGATTTTCCACGGGACTGTGCCACGGCCGGGTAAAGTTGCACAGGAGAAGCTGATTGACAGGGGAGCATGTCAGCAGAAGCCTGGCGCCTGGGATTGGTTTACGGCACACAGGCACAGGCGACCGGCCCAGGTAGAAATCCCACGCAAAAAAGGTAGAAATCCCACAACTCTACTTTCGCACAGACATTACATGGGTTCCCATACAAACTAGTATGTCGATCAGTGTATATCTAATGTCAATTTTAGATATCAGCTCTCCGTATATATAAGAAACAAGATACCAACTCCTTCTAAGTGTAACGTGAATGAACTCTTGAAATGCAGAAAGATGTTTTTTTAGAAAGCAGGAAGATTTATTGATAATTATCTGGAGAAAGGCCTGCATAGTAGATGATAGACTTTATATAATAATGAAGCACTTGGCATAGCTTACATCAAGGTATGGCATCCTGTTCTATAAAGATGAGGCCACACCACAGTGAGTAATATAATTACCTGGTCACCAGGTCCATGATGCATATGAATTCTAACCGAGCCATTTGATGGACACACAGCTTGGATGCGTCAGCAACGGGCACTTGAGTAGTCTAGTAAGCTTATTTTTGTCCACAATGTGTCTATTACTCTATTGCTCGGCGATGCCAATGACAAAGGCAAGTCTATAAACCCAATCTCCTGCAGAGCAGGGCCATATAGCTCTTGACTTTACCGGGAGGCCTGTCCTCGCGGAAGGCTTGCCATTTATTGCAGTGATCTAGACAGGACCACCCTCCATTGCGGCAGCCTACTTCGCCGTAGCATCCACCCCCTCAACGTTTAAGGCAAGGCCGCACGCCTCTGTATGCTTTTGTCCGTCTCATAACGAAAACCTAAACGCCGCTCCTAACCACTCGTATGGGGTATGACAAAAGGAACCGGCGTTTCAGAAATTACTCCGTGCTCCATGAAGGAAGTGTGTGGCACAATTAGTGAAGTATCATTGCTCAGCGTCTCTGAGCCATGAAACTCGATCGCAGAGCCATGACCTGCTGTCGCTCCTGATCGGGTAACCGATCGATGACCTCCTGTGATAAGCTCATTACCTGCTGCACCAGGGCATCTGAATCCGTCGAAGCTGGCGCACTAGCCGGAGGCGCGAAGCCCGGCTGCGCTGCTGATGTGGTAGGCGGCGCATAGGGTGCAGCAACGGGGGGTGTAGCAATCGCAGCACCGGGATATTGAGGTACTGCTGCCGGCGGATAGCCTACTGGCAGTTGCGCCATCGGAGGAGGGGCAGCGGAAGTATCAACGACGGAGTGGATTGCTTCGGGAGAGACGAGACCCATGAGTAACAGAGCCTGGAAGATTGCATATGATAGCTGTGGTGCCTGGGCTAAGAGCTCTGTTGCCCGCTCAGGATCGGTTGTCGCAAGGAATTTCATCTGCGAGAGAATGTCGAGAAGCTGGGTGGGAGGGAGAGCGCTGAGAGTCTGGGATATAG
The DNA here is from genome assembly GCA_022376535.1 of Xylariaceae sp. FL0662B. Classification (NCBI taxonomy): domain Eukaryota; kingdom Fungi; phylum Ascomycota; class Sordariomycetes; order Xylariales; family Xylariaceae; species Xylariaceae sp. FL0662B. The sequence goes on from JAJJKD010000054.1 coordinate 109,803, forward strand.
CATCGGTAGCGCTGGCACCAGGCGGGAGCGATACGCCGGGAGGAAGGGGAGGTAATGATCCAGCAGGTGTAGGCTGGCTCGGCAGGTGTGATGTACCATTCGATGCTTGACCGTATCCGGCCGATGCATTGTTATTATCATCACCATCGACACGGCCTTCTGTGCTATAGTCGACTCTGAGTTTGCGACCCATGATCTCGTAGTCGTTTAGGTTTCGGACAGCAGAGGCAGCGGAATCTGGCAGTTACAAGTTAGCATGCTGAGATTATGTTGTGAAATTTGAAGTACCTACCTGCATCTGGGTATTCTGCAAAGCCAAAACCCTTAGGTCGTCCGGTTTCGCGATCGTATACCAGGCGAAAATTGATTACCTTGCCAGCAGTACTGAATATGTCACTGATCTGCTCCTCAGACAATCCTGCAAGGTATTCTATATTAGTGAAGGAGTTCCCGTAGTAGAATTGGGGTGCGGGTACGTACCATAGGGAATGTTGCCGACAAAAACAACACGTGAAGGCGGTTTTGTCGACATGATGGATGAACCGGACCGAACTGGAATGAACTATCGTGAACAGTTCAATAGGAAATGGCAGGAGCAGGAAAGGGAAAGCTGGAAGGGCGACGTCGAGAGTAAAGGTGGTTTGTAGATGTTCTGTCGGCGACAGTGCAAGGATGAGAAATACTGGTCCGATGGCAAACTGGATCTCACTTGTTTTTGTTTTGGAAGGGGGAAAAAGACCACAGCAACTTTGTAACGTGTTGAACAAATATATTTCTTTTCCAACTTGGTAGCTGAATCATTACTAGCAACTGTTCCCCGCTCTCAGACTGTCCCTAGTGTTAGTAGTTACGAGAGAATGCCAAAGTCGCAGTCTTCTGAAATTTAATTTTGGATTTTGTATCAAAAAATATATCAGATGTTGAGTACGAAGTAATACATGTAGCTTTGCTCAATGGAAGAGAGGTACGGCAGATGATGTCGCGACATTGGACAATGAAGAAATTGTGGAGAGCTGTTGTCTGAGAGGCTGTTCTCTACATTACCTAAGCAGCCAAGGTACATACCTCCGAAATAAGCTTTCGCGTCCGGAATGAATTAAATGCGACTGCGCACGGACCTTGTTCAGGGCAATGATCATGTTATCCGTAAGAGCTTATCCTGGTAAAGTACATACGTGGGGTTTGATGCAACCAATCAGAATTCCCCAATGGAGACATAATCATGCATAAGAGAATGAAGTGGCTCGTGCATATGCATCTTGGCGAATTGACCTCTGGAGTGGTGTATGTACCACGAAAAAAAGAGGGATCATCAGTCCCTCGGTTTAGAGCTACAGAACCTGAGTGGAAAGAGCTCTACTTCAGCCACCCTAATCACCACCATCAGGCACACAAAACCCGGCTAATTTTAATATTGCCAAGATGTCGCGGTCACCAATGGACGAGTACGTGGAGAGGATGCGGATGATGGTGCGCCAGAACCGCGGTGGCTTTCCCGGTGGCCGTCCTCCTACTGGCATTGGTATGGCGGTTGCAACTATCGCTCTTGTCGGTGGTGGCGCTTGGCTCCTCCAGAACTCCCTGTTCAACGTCGACGGTGGCCACAGGGCGATCAAGTATCGTCGAATAAGTGGTGTTAGTAAGGAGATCTACAGTGAAGGTTCGTCCGGGTCGTCCGAGTGATCGCCTATACATATAAACCTCTTTTACTTATTCCTTATAGGCACTCACTTGATGATCCCGTGGTTCGAGACTCCGATTACCTATGATGTTCGCGCGAAGCCGAGAAATGTCTCTTCTCTTACCGGCACCAAGGACTTGCAGATGGTCAACATCACTTGCCGTGTGCTGTCTCGGCCCGACATTACAGCTCTTCCTCAGATCTACAGAACGCTAGGTCAGGACTACGATGAGCGTGTTCTACCTTCGATCGTTAACGAGGTGTTGAAGAGCGTGGTGGCGCAGTTCAACGCCAGCCAGTTGATCACGCAGCGTGAGAACGTGGCCAGATTGGTGCGGGAGAACCTATCTAGACGAGCGGCAAGATTCAATATCACGCTAGACGATGTTTCCCTCACGGTATGTCATGGTTGGATATGCTCGAGTTAGAAGTTACGTTGCTAATGTTGCTTGCTAGCACCTTGCCTTCTCTCCCGAGTTTACGGCTGCTGTGGAAGCCAAGCAAGTGGCACAGCAGGAAGCTCAGAGAGCAGCCTTCGTTGTCGACAAGGCCAGACAGGAGAAGCAGGCCATGGTTGTCAAGGCGCAGGGTGAAGCACGATCAGCTGAGCTCGTGGGAGAGGCAATCAAGAAGAGCAAGGCATATGTCGAGCTGAAGAAGATTGAGAACGCGAGACTCATTGCTGCTCAACTGCAAGAATCGGGGGGCAGGAACAGACTCCTGCTCGAGTCGGAAGGCCTTGGTCTTAATGTGTTCGGTGATGATCAAAACAAGAAATAAGCAGGAAGCATTATTGAGAGGGACCTAAAATCTCCGCTGTATGTGTAGGAACTAATCATTGTAAAATAAACACCTCGGTCGCTGCTTTCTGGCTCATTTCCAGCCGAGCCAGTATCAGTATGACAGCGTCGAAATATCCATCAGCACCCTTTATAGGTGTTTGTCATGATTGAAATCAGTGTGACTTAGCCTAAGGACATTATGACTATGTTACTCAATATATATATCACCCCTCGTATATTTATCTTGTATTAAATTGGTATTACTATCATGAATGGGTCAGCCTTATGAGATTGTTACCTTTACGATCATTGCATTACTGTGAATAAGTAACAGTAGCACTAAGGTTCGGTGCCTAGACTGCTAAAATTTCAAAATTTGTAAGGCGATAGGCCATCTGAGGTACATAGGTTAGGTACCTAGGTATGTCTTAAGGTCCTGATCCCCCACCCATAGTGGTATGTACATAGATCTACCCCACCATACCTCATACCTTAAGTAACTTCCGACATTCTATCAGAGCTTCAACTCGTTTACCATCACCATTCGTCGATCAACCACCATAACTACCTCTTCTACCCAAGTGCGGCTGCATAGCGAATTTCCTTTCACCTTGATTTCCAGAAAGTCTTTCCGGATCAACACATTCCCAAGACAAATACCGCCAAGATGATGATCAAGTACGTGATCCCGTCTGCCCCGCCATAGAACCCCTCCTCCCCTCCATTTGCCCGTCTCCTGGACGGATACCTCCCTAGATCATGAGCTGACAAGTAGGAACAGGGTGAGAACCTTAACGGGCAAACTCATCTCGCTCGACGTCGAGCCGACCTCCAAAGTACGTTCTCGTCCTCTGCCCTCCACTACCCTATTGAGATCTCTCGCGGAGCAATAGTGCATGCCCCTCTAACCTCATGTCCGCTGTGCCGTTTGACCTAGAGAGAGCACGATAGCTGACGGAAACCCACCGCGACAGATCGAAGACGTCAAGAAGAAGGTCGAGGAGAAGGAGGGCATCACGCCGGACCAACAGCGGCTGATCTACGGCGGCAAGCAACTGTGCGACATCCCCCTATCTTCCCTCTTCCCTTCACATACCCTACCTCCCCCCTTGCCGGTCCCCTCCCCCCTTTACAACAGATGGACTGCCAACCCATCAGCTACTTAGGACAAACAGCTGACATTCCCGCACCGCTCCCAGACACGACCAGGTGACGATGCAGGACGGCGGCATCATAGCCGACGCGACGCTGCATCTAGTCCTGACGCTACGCGGCGGCCGGTACTAGTCCCGGGGTCCTCTCACATTGCCTACGCGCGCGCCTTGCCATTTCCATCGAGACGTACCTACAAACACGCACGACCCCGGCTTTTGTCTATCTATCTCGAGAGACGGCGGGCGGGCGGACGGGCGCTTGATACTTGCTTGCTCCCTAGTTACGGAATACCCGAGATACATAGGATAGGGTAGGATAGGATAGGAGGGGGAGGGGAGAAAAAATATGTCAAGGACGTGCCATAGCAGTAGACGAACGGACGGACGGACAGACGATAGAGCATTCGGTGGCGTTCTCTGTCTCTTTCTCGTGGCCTTTTCGTGGCAACCCTATGCTGTGATGGGCAATGGCGTAGGGAGCAGGAGAAGAGCCATCCTGGATGCGGTCCCTACATATGAATACAGATGAAATAATGAACAAACGCAATTACTAGACAATACCTCGTCTTATCTTGTCCCATTTCATCTAGCCTCTTCTAGATGTCATCTATCTATGTACACACACACATTATAATAGCATCAAGACTTCATAGAATGGACGGCGAGAGGATTGATTCTATCTACCTCGTGAACCCTAACCACAAGACTCCTCCTACGTCCATCCATATCGTAGACATAGGTATGCATTATCCATGCGTTGCCCGAACCGAGGCAGTATCTAGTTGGTGTATTATGTACATCCATGTACTATGCGAAAAGACGCTTCCGTCAAGGAGGGTATCTCAGAGATGATGTCACAAGAACGACAAGCAACCAGATGAACTCCAAACACCTTTCCGTCTCATGCCCTAACCTATCCTCCTTCGTGGATATACATGCTTGCAATGAATGGCAAGTGCCCTAGCAGGAAAAGAGCAAAAAAGAAAAAGCCAAGTCCGAAAAGCATGTACCAAGTCGCGTCCTAAGTTTCCTTTCAAGACCATGCTTATCCTTGTAGTAGTACCGAGAGAGAGAGCGAGGTTGCTCCCCGAAGAATCCCTTCCAATCAACAGACTTGATCTGCTCCATTTGCCTGGAAACCTCATGTTTCACTTCGATCCCATCTTCTGAGATCCGACGAAATATTGGAGACCCTTTGGACTTTGGCAAGAATGCGCTGTCTCTAGGGGCGTCGCGGGGCCTTAGGCTTCGGCTTCATGAAGATGTCGACCGGCTTTCGCTTGCGCGATACAAGCGGATTTGGCTCAGAACTGGAGGCGGAAGCAGCAGGCGCTGAAGAAGATTGCTTGGGTGGGCTCGAAGACTTGAGGGACGACGAGACGGCCTGGGTTGGTGTAGTCGGAGGAGGCCGAGAAGCGGGTTGCTTTGTGGGAGAGGTAGTGGTGACAACTGTGGTCTTCTTATTATGAGTCAACCCTCGCTTCATCATGGCAAGGCCGGACATTGACTTCGAAGTGGTGGTTCTACCCGCTGTGTGTGTGTGTGCTGCCGGGGTAGTTTTTGCCGGTGTTGTCGGGGGTTCGTCATCGAAAAGACCTGCTAGACCATCCTCATTCGATCCAGCTAGTCCCTGCTCCAAGTCAGAGTCGCTGGCAACCCCGCCCTCATCGGCTAACTCGTCATCGTCGACTAGGGTAGCTCCCTTGGAAGCCACAGCATTCTTGATCTTGCGTAGTCTCGTTTCTCGCTCCTCCAGTTCGCTATCCCGTTCGGTTTTGCGTTGATGAGGTGCGTGGATCTTAGTCAACGGCTGCGATTTGATTCTGTGTTCTTCCACCATCCCTAGCGGGGCATGGGCGATTTGTCCTTGTCTGACTGGTAGCATGCCACTCGGCGTGGCAAGGCGGTTTCTTCGGCCAATTTCCATGGCCTCGCGTCTGGCTTTCTTCATGATGCTCTGGGCAGTATTGGTCTTGGTTCGGGATCCACCGGTGAATCTGAGCCCACCGATACCTTCTTCCCGTTTGCCCGAAGTGCCCTTACGGACCAGTCCTCTGCCCTCTCTCGGAGCCCGGGGAAGAATTCGGCGGTCGTAGTCAATGACCTGACTGACGCTCGCTTCCTTCTTCTTGTTGATGCTACTGAAAGCATTCTTCAGCTTCTCTTCGGCTTCCTTTTTTTGCTCGGCCTCCAATCGCTGATACTTGTCGTAGATCTTGTGCCACGATGCGGGGTTGCGAGGCTCAAACTTGAGGCGTTCCGATAGTACGGGATAGTCACGCTTGATGAGACGCTTCCAGCACTCGGCAGTGTCGCCCTCGAGGTGCGGCGAGCTAGCCTCGATGGTTCGCAGCTGGGCAGCGCTGTCAACCTTCAGGAGGATTGGGCGAAGGACGGCAAACGGCATACCGCCAACATCAGTGATGTCTACAGAAGGCATTGTGTCAGTGATACTTGTACGCGTGAGAAGGTGTGTAAGCGAGAAAAGCGTATGGTCAGAAAATGAGAGGGAAGATGGAAAAGAGATTGTGGGAAAGTAGACAAAATTCGGGGGAAAAAGGCAAGTGAGTGGCAGGTGATAGAAGAGTGTTGCAGATGGTTTGAATATATGATAGATGGTGTTTGAGACAGTGCAGGAAATGGCAATATATATACCTTTAATATTTTTGATGCACACCGCAGTGCATAGCTCGATTAGTGATTTGACCATTGTTGTCGTCGAAGTGATTTTTTAGTGCTTTTTTGCAACAATAAAGAGTCACAATGTTTGACTGATATACTCGACGACACAAACACAGCTTGCAAACGCCAGATTATTGTTGTTGTTATTGTCGGCATCAGCAACAATACACGGAACACTTATCCAGGGAAATCCAAGCAAACAAGCAAACTCGCAGGCAATTGTCCACTCAGTTTCAAACACCAGATTGACGAGAACAGGCCAGAAATACACAACTTTAAGGAATTATGTTTCAAGACCAAGAAAAAGACGGTTGTGGGTTGCCGGTACATTGTTCTAAGACTCGTACAAAGACAAGTTGTAGTTGGGAAGAGAGGCTCGAGGCTGACAAGTGGGGTCTCTGGTCGAGGCCCGCCAGCTTTTGTTTGGTCGCCTTGCCGCAGCTGCTCCCTCCTTCCTATCGATAAAATGTACAAAGTACCATGAAATATTATTACGTCACCAAGCCTTAGGTACTTTGGGAAGCACATAAGTCATGTTTCTTTGCTGCGAACATTTCGTATACACTCAAATTATTGCATATCATGAAATTAACTGTCGATTAAGAGTTGTTCTAGCGCAAGTTCTGTCTGGAGATGCCGTCCTCCTGTAATACTTCACAAAGTTACCATTTCGCGAGTTTGGTTCTTATAAAGCTCCCTCTAGACTACCTCCTATTCGAACATGAATGCTATGGAACCTTGATCGTACGAAACGACCCTTATCGTGATTTTGACAACCAGCAATACCCCAAACTGTGGTATCTCCCTTGCCTCCATACCTCCCTATACGCCGTGACGCCGTTAGTCCATGTGATGAGAATCCGCGGGAATATTCCAAGTGCAACAAGTAGTTTGTACAAGAATCATTACTTCACCTCACCATGCATTCGCCCAATTCCCAACGCGATTCGATCACGCAGCGGCAGCTACTACTCGAGACGGCGTCGGAAATGCTGGTTCTGGCTGGACTTCGGTTTCAGCCGCCTGTTCTTCTTGGCTAGCAATCTCTCCGCCAGCCTCTCTCTCAGCCCAGGCACCCCAAAGCCCCCGCTTCCCTCTGACGCGAATGGGGCCGCCGAGCGTGCCTTCTGGTTGCTCGAGCTTGATAGCATCCTTTGTCGCAAGCACCAAGCATTCAAAGAACATCTTCGTAGCGTCCGCCTTGGACGTTCTCCCTTCAGGTAGGACATCCTGGAATACCACCACAGCCCTTTTCCGCTGCTCTTCGCTCTCGGCCGCTTCGGGACCGAATAGATCCCGCAGAACGTGGACCGCATGCTTTGTGCCAAGAGAGACAGGGCCGCCCTCGGCAGGGTGTACTAATGGGGCCGTCGTCTCGTCAAATGCCGGCATCGGACTCCCTTCCCGGGCTAGGTGTTCCTCCTCCTCCTCAGGTCGGGGTGCGCCTTCCTCTGCGGGAATTTCAAGGATAGTGCCCTCAGGGCCTATACTTGGTTCACCAACAGCTCCTGGAGGCGCGACGAAACCTTCTTCTTCAGCAATTTCCAGACGAGGGGATTTTGACACTCCCTGTTCTTCCTCGCCCAGTTCGGCAGCCCCGATCTTACGCTTCAGTCCATTAGTCGGTCTGATCGTATCGAGAGATAACAGTCCTCTTAGTTCTGGGGCCCAGGCTTTGCTACGACCATCGCCCATGATGTTTGACACAAAACTGCCGCTGTTTCTCAACTCAACTAAGGTCAGGAAGTACGGGTCTCGCGAAATGAAACTTGGCATCTTCAGTATGTTTTCGTGGTTCTGTTGCTGCTCTTTAATGTGCGCGCTGGTCAGCTGAGTGGCAGGGTCTAGACCAAACACCCTGCGCTTTTTTGCTTTTTTCTGAGGAAGTAGCTCGGGCTCCTCAGGCTCCTGTCCCGGTTCGTAAATGCTGATGCCGTGTAGTCGCGACCACTCTTCCACATCCCGCGCCATAGCTTCATCAATATCTGAAAGCGGCGACTCAGATATGCGGGCCCGCTCTACAGGGGGAACGCCACCTATCTCAGGCATCACTGTCGGCTCACCAATGTCGAACTGGAATTCACCACCCATTAGAATATCGCCATCCTGGCCGGCAATCCTAACAGCCTCCTCACCAAACTCAAACGATGGCTCAGCTTCAGCTCCCTTTGTCGGGGGAGCGACACCCAGCTCGCTGATTTCTTCTTCAATAGGTCCGGGGGGAGGCGCGCCTCGACCTATCTCAATACCCTTTTCCCCGCGCGGACGCTCAACGATATCCATTCCGAAATCCAGGTCCAACTCCAGGTCATCCATAGGGGCGATAGCAAGCTCATCGGTGTCCATGGTATCTTCCGGCAAGAACTGGGTGATATTGAACTCTTCCTGTAGATTAATATCGCGCTGGCTTGGACGACCCCGGCCTCGCGTGCTAGGAGGAGCATGCGCAGTGTCCATCTGGCTAAGTAGCCAGTTCGCGTCCGGTGGTGGTAAGATATTCAGGTTATCGGCAGGCGTGATACGATCTGGAAGCATGAGGGCTTCGCGATTTGGAATATTCAGGCTCTCGGGGATGTCATGATCGCCAGTGGATCGAAAGGCCTAGGGTCCGGTTAGCAAAATCTGACGAGTAGTCATGGACAGAACGGTGACAGACCATCTTGATTTTCAGCAAAGCCTCATTGCAATCGTCTAATAGGTAACGGGCCTTCCGGCTGTAAATCCGGACGACACCAAGCAAGAGCTGGCCACTCAGGCGCAGAGCCATGGGCGCCTGGTTAGGAGTGATGATAGCATCAATGCTGTCGGGAAGGTTCGACTGCAAAATGTGGGTTTTCGAGAGCTTGCGCTCCAAATTTGCTGACAGCCAGACACGAGCCAAAGGCCCGGTCTTCTGTAGCAATGTCTCCGAGTAGAACATCGCGACAGCGATGACGGAGAGGATCGAAGTAGCAGTGACAGTGGCGGTTGGCGTATGATGTATATAGGATGGGTGGCGATGACAGCAAGAGTATGGTTGGTTTTATGACATTAAAGCAATAGCGCGACTCAATAAGCGCGACGACGCGTTAGAAATAGCAGATTATGAGGCGGGGAGGGGATGACGAAAAGTGGTAGGTGGGCGTTGAAGGTGGTGTAAACAAGAGTGCCCGGAAGCGCGTTGTTTGGGGGCAGAATCTGTCGCGTATAGACAGTCGGCAGCGGTCGCAAATAACTGCTATCTTTATCTAGTTCTGCACACCGCGATTCAATCAACGCACACTGTGCGAGGAAAATGCCAGGCTTCTGGTGTTGCGCAAAGAATTGTTGGATTTAAAGATAGGAGCAACAGGGTGCAAACGTCGGAGAAGAATAGTAAGCGTCGTCTCAGAGGCGGGAGATTAGAGGAGAGACAGGTTGATTGAATGAAGAAATGTGAGCAAGGCGGAGGGCAGAGGGGGGGGGCGCTGCGAAATTGGGTCCGTCCATTTTACTTCCAGATGAAAAGGGTCTCAATCACCAGTTTCCTTGCTAAATCTACTAAATCAAGAGGCTGGAAGCTAGTCTGGTGGGGCCATCCATATTACATGAAGCTTCTCATTGGGTAGCTTCGATGATCCTACCTCCGAAGCGTGGCTAGTAATAAAATTCTGTGGCTGGTTGTCAAACTTCTACTAACCGGCTTAAGTACATATATACCTAACCTAGCAGCCTAGGTACGGAATACGTAATTTTACGTTTAGCATACTCCCACGACAACCTACCGCTGTACCTGAATGCAGACGTCGATCAGATATCACATAATCCATACTTGCTTCATATTTATAGATATCTGAATTTTTATGAATATGTCTGTCTTCAGTACGCCCTAGCTGGATCATCCGTCTCAAATTGGACTTGAGATTGACAATTGCTCAAGTCTTAAGAAGTGGACACCAACACAAGTTGGAAGGCCTCAATGTATGTATGTATAGAGAATGATAGAAATTCCAATACCTTCTGAGATACGCACGCACGTATTACTTTAGGTGGTACTACAGAAGAGAGTTTTGTATTCCGTACCCCGATTATAATAATTCGAGTAATATAATTAGAGTTAAGTACTCGATCAACCACCATATCAATTACCTATACTCCTAACCTAGCAGTTGTAGCCCAAGAGTGCATCGTCTATTATACCTATATTGTGTATGTTTGTACTTACGCTTTGCAGCTTACACATTCTCATATATGTACATTCAAGCCATAGGACATTAGGAAAAGACTTCTTCTGGGAGGTTGAACCTATATCCTTCATCGATAGGCACAATTAGGTACATTCAACCGCTTCCACAAGCCCATTTGCATACGGGAGATCCATTGACTTGATTATTCGCTTCCGCCGAGGCCACCATCTTGTCAAAGATTCCAATATACGATATATAACAAACAGCCCTTCAGAATGGGGCTTGCAATTAATATAGTTGCCGGACGGAAACTCATGTACATATGATTGCTGATACCAGTGGACGCGCCTAGGATATGTAGCAACATCTACGTCCAGTATGTCGCGACTTGCATACATGATCGATACCACGTACATAACCTACATCATACATGCTGCGTACTGTACATGACATCCATGGCTTCTCGAGTGCGTTATTGCCTAGTTGGGATTCGTCCCTCACTCATCGAGGCTTAAACTCAAAACTTACGCCCATGCCTAGGTAAGCTAGCAGGGGTATCCTGCGGCAAGAAATACTTAGGTAGGGTTTCAGCTCAGTCTACCAATGAAGTATAAGGTACCGACCGATGCATTGGCTACCTACATATACATAGCTCTTTTAGCCCCTGCCTAAGTTAGCACTATTAACTTAGGGTAACATCAGGTCGTATACTATACATAGTATGAAGAGGTATGTTAGATGCATCTAGCCCGAAAAAAAAAGCTCCACGTCTCCCATCCCATCCAAGGTTGAGGTTTCCAGATGCGCATTCAGCCAACAAACGAATTCCTTCAAACGTTAGAAAATAAAGATAACTTGCCAACATGCCACTTGGTAACATGCATTCTTGAAGCTCATACTGAGTGAGGTACGCACGCATCCGCACCAAACCACTCAGCGTGCTGTCGTCGACTTTGATGCCCCCCTAATTTCCCCATGCAGTACCACGTTTCTACATTTCGCTTGTCTACCTCGTTCCAAGATGCCATGGCCGTGGCAGGATCGCGAGACCAACGGCAAATCATTGCTGCCAGTGGCAGTCCCCAGTATCCATGGGATAGATCGCGACTATAGCCAACAAGAAGATGGTTTCATTGAACGATCGAGATCTAGCTCTAGAAAACCAGGTCATTTCCGGACAACCTCTGCTCAATCGCGGGTAAGTCGTTTCCCTGCAGTATATCTTCGAGAACACACAACTAACGGAAGATATCGCCATAGACCACAGCAGACAGATACTCTTTTCTAACGCCAGCCGAAGTCGCAACCCAACTACAGACCTCCTTAACCCATGGCCTTGCACCCACCGAAGCCCTTGCCCGACTACGAGACTTTGGCCCCAACGAGATCATACACGAGCCGCCGGACCCCTTATGGTTGCGGTTTATATCGCAATTTCGAGAGCCTCTAATTCTTCTACTCCTTATCTCCGCGTTCCTTTCCATATTTGTCGGAAATACAGATGATGCTGTCAGTATTACCATCGCGGTGACAATTGTCGTCACAGTTGGCTTCGTGCAAGAATACCGATCCGAGAAGTCTATCGAGGCTTTGAACCATCTAGTTCCCAACCATGCCCACCTGGTCAGGGCACAGTCTACAAAGCATGTCTCTGGTACCAGAACTCCAGTGTGGCCTCCCCCCGTTGATTCCCAGGCGGCACTGGACGGTGCTCCTGGAATACGGACGCCGGATGAGGATTTGATGGAAGCTGCATCGTCCAAAGTCATGGCGACGCAGTTAGTGCCAGGCGACCTGGTCCTATTCACCACGGGCGATCGCATCCCCGCCGATATTAGAATCACAAAAGCAGCTGATCTAACTATTGATGCATCTAATCTTACTGGAGAGAACGAACCACTACGAATGACGGCTGATACACGTTCTCGAAGCGAACATTCCCCCGCTGCCTTCGACGCCACGGCACTGCGCCTTCCTAGTCCATCCGCGCTGTCGCCTCATGCTCACAATGGTGAGCCAGGAGGAGACGTACGCAGACCAGGTGTCAACAATATTGCATATATGGGAACATTAGTCAAATCCGGCCATGGCCAAGGCATCGTATTTGCTACTGGGGGCGATACTCATTTCGGGACTATTGCCGCAAGCGTATCCGGGACTGAAAGTCCGCGCTCTCCCTTACAGCTCAGTATGGACCATTTAGGGCAGCAGCTTAGCCAAATATCATTTGGCATCATCGCCCTGATATCCTTGGTCGGACTGTTGCAGGGGAAAAACGTCCTCGATATCTTCACAATCTCCATCTCGCTTGCCGTTGCGGCGATTCCCGAGGGGTTGCCCATAATAGTGACGGTCACCCTGGCCCTTGGCGTTCATCGCATGGCGAGGCACAACTCCATTGTTCGAAAGATGCCTAGTGTTGAAACGTTGGGCTCCGTCAATGTCGTTTGCTCTGACAAGACAGGGACCCTAACCATGAATCATATGACGACAGCTAAGATGTGGCATTTCGGGGCAAAGGAGCCAATCGATGTAGACACGGGTGACGAGGCAACGGAGAGAGAGCCCGACGCTGCGACGCTAAGGATTCTACGAATTGGCAATATCGCCAACGATGCACGTCTTGCTCATGGTACAAAGACGGTCCTGCCAGATGCTCAAAGTCGAGACTTTGTATCACACTCACGATGGGTTGGGCAGCCAACCGACGTCGCAATGCTTGATCTCCTTGATAGATTCAAGGAGCATGATGTGAGAGACTCAATTGGTCCCCGCACGGCTGAGACCCCTTTTAGCTCAGAGAGGAAATGGATGGGAGTCGTCATCGGTACCCATTTAGAGAATGGTGAGAAAGAGTATGCTTACATGAAGGGCGCTATAGACAAAGTCATCAATGCTTGCGACACATTCCTCCTCGCGGACGGCCGCGAGGTCGTGTTGGACTCTGCTCGACGCCAGGATGCGTTCCAGGCGGCCGAGAAAATGGCTGCAAAGGGGCTTAGGGTCCTAGCATTTGCTAGCGGCCCGGTAACCAGAGCTGCTCGTGGCAGATCTGGACGCACCACATCTACTCGAAGCGCTACACCTCTCGGCCGAGATGAGAGCCAAAGCCCTGGCTTACCTCCCAGCGAGGAATCGTACAGAGGTTTGGCTTTTGCGGGACTAGTTGGGATGAGTGATCCACCACGACCAGGCGTCTCACGGTCTATTCGAAAGTTGATGCGTGGTGGTGTCAAAGTTATCATGATCACTGGTGATTCTGCTACCACTGCGTTGGCCATCGGAACCCAGCTTGGTATGCAAATTGCCACGCCGCGTGAACAGTCGCCCAACCAGGTGACGGTGAAGCCGGTGCTCACCGGGGATGAGGTTGACGAAATGACTGAGGATGATCTGGCGGCAGCAATGCGTACCACGACTATCTTCGCTCGTACAAATCCCGATCATAAGCTTAAAATCATTCGAGCGCTTCAGTCTCGTGGTGATATTGTTGCCATGACTGGAGATGGAGTCAACGATGCGCCGGCGTTGAAGAAGGCGGATATTGGCATATCTATGGGTATGCACGGAACCGACGTGGCAAAGGAGGCTTCAGACATGATTCTCACCGACGATGATTTCTCCACCATTCTTTGTGCCATTGAGGAAGGCAAAGGCATATTCAACAACATCCAGAACTTCATCACGTTCCAGCTTAGCACCAGCGTAGCTAGCCTGACGCTAGTCTTCATCTGCACTTGCCTGGGGTTCAGGACACCTTTGAACGCCATGCAGATCCTCTGGATCAGTAAGCGACTTCCTTTTTCTAAGGCTTCGACTTGTGGCTGACTCTAGACAGATATCATCATGGATGGTCCGCCTGCGCAATCGCTAGGCGTCGAACGAGTGGACCCCGATGTAATGTCTCGTCCACCTCGCTCTCGGAGTGAGCCAGTTCTCACCCGAGCCTTATTGGCTCGCGTCTTAACGTCAGCCGCGATCATTATGACAGGGACGATGGCCGTGTATATCCACGAAATGATGTCGGACGGCGAAGTCAACCGGCGCGACACCACGATGACGTTTACTTGTTTTGTTCTTTTTGATATGTTCAACGCGTTAACCTGTCGATCCGAGAGCAAGTCGATATTCAGGGGCGAGATAGGCCTGTTCTCCAACAGGCTGTTCAACTGGGCGGTGTCGCTAAGTATCGCCGGCCAGCTGCTCGTCATTTACTTTCCCTGGCTCCAGGAGGTGTTTCAGACCGAGGCGCTGGGGCTGTTTGATCTTATTAAGCTGTTTAGTTTGGCGAGCTCGGTGTTCTGGGCCGACGAGGCGAGGAAATGGTACAAGTACGGGCGGAGGCGACGGCTGGGCGGATATAGCCAGGCCGTGTAACATAAGAAAGATTTCAGTTATTATGTCGTTTTTTTTTTAAGCAAGCGCGCCTGTCCCGGCTGTTGTATGTATGTATAAGACTGCTGTTGGTTTATGCGCAGAACATAGACATCCGTCAGCGAACATGAATACCTAGACGTCTATACTACAAAAAAAAAAAAAGAGAGAGAGAAAGGGCGGCTAAGTTTCGCTATAGCATGATAACAGCAGAAATAATATCAACAGTGTCAGCGTATACGCCGCCAGTTCCAACCCTTCAGGTTTCAAACGCTCTTCATCTGCCCCCCTTCCGTCTGCTATGATAGATAAGTATTCTTTGGCCACGTATGGATGGATTTACCTCCCCCCTCCTTTTCTCATCAGGCAAGGTTCCGTTCGTCTGTCTTGCTCAAGGTAGAAATCCGAGACGCGGGCTCCTATGTCTTAACAGCTAAGGCTGGTACTCTTCCCTGTCCCAGAAATGGCCTCTCGTCCCTAGGGCTTACCCCAGTACCTAGGACTCGCATGGGTTGGTCTTAATACGCAAACACCTGTGGAGGCTGTAGGCTATCCGGTATACCAGTCGCCCCTGGTTCAGCTTCGAGGCCACACTGCGCCTATTGACGAGTCCCTTGGAGATTGTAGTTATTTGTTCCGTTAGATGGACGGTGTACCTAATTTTATAGGTCGGTATAGTTGGTACTCCGAGTGTGTCTTCATCCCGGGACTTAAACTTCGTGGTTGGCGCATCACGAATTCAATGGAGGTTCGATGATCTTTCTATGGGGGAAAGTGCTCTGCTTTGGTGTGCCCCTATTCGAGCGCGTCGTTGGCGCTGCCTTGAACACACCGGTATCTCTTAATGAGTGCTGTATTGGGTTATTAGTTTCCCTGGGCTATGTAGGATTATACCGAAAAGATGACCCATTTGTATAAGGGCAATACCACCTCACGTTGCCTCTAGGTAGAATGCGTCTCGCACACACCAGTCACAAACTATAGGCGTCGAGTTGATTTTCAATCCGGGTTCTTGTCTTTCGTAGGCTGTTCGGCTAGGTGCCACATAGGGGTTGAAAATACTCGTGTTGGATACTGTCTAAGTATAAGACAGAGAATATAGTCTATCAAAAATGTCCTTGTCCCGGTTAACGGAATGATATAGAATAATAAAATTCATAGAAGAACAATGTAAGTATCCCATACTAAATGTGTAAACATCAAAGGGAAAATCGATTTCAGTCTCCCAGAAGCAAACATAACATGTTTAGAGTCCTAATTCCTAGATAATGCCACACCGTGCTCCCTCATATTCTGGCCATCTCACCCATACCCTTCTACCCATAGTATCCATCGCACATCATCAACCCAGACTAGCTAGGGACGCGCGACACGTCGCGGCCGGGTGCAATGCTGCGGGCACAGCTTCCGTTCCTCGTGGCTGTGGACGTATTCCGACGAGACCATATTGTACGACTTATTCCACTTCTTGGACCAGACCCAGCCGGGGGCGAGCCGGCCGCCGCAGTGGCGCGCCAGCAGGTCCTCGACCTCGTCCAGCTCCGCCGCCGGCAGCGGGTCGTAGTTGAACCACTTGCAGTTGCAGACGTACCAGGCGGAGGTGCCGACCCACCGCATCACCAGGCTGCGCGGTCCGATCGGCCACTTCTTCACCCACGCGACTATCTGCGCCTTGGCGAGGCCGACGTCCCGCTCATCCAGCGGCCCGTCCTTCTTGTAGCAGCCGACCTTCGCCTTGGGGATGATCCCGACGCCCATTGTCGCGTTCGCGTTGCCGTCATCAGGCGCCGGCGAGGATGAGGAGGTGTAGTCCTCCGGGACCTCGTGTACTGTGGTTGTGTCGTCGTCTGGAGGGGGCAGGACCTGTGCCGCGACGAGGCCCGCGACGAGGAATATGAGCGCCCAGATCACGGAGCGCATGGTGACTGTCTTTGGGGTTAGCGGGTTTTGGAGTGTGCGTTTTCATGAGTGATGCGGTGAGACGACTTACAGTTATATGAACTTTGGAATTTGACCGTGTCGATGTTTCGTGATATCTGTGAAATCCGAAGATCCCAGGTGAAGAAGAAAGCTTTTCAGCGAGATGAAATATGAAGATCTGAAAAGTTTTCGAGTGAGGGAACGAAGGACGAACAACATGAAAGTCATTTCAGGGGCTTTATTTATACGTCCCGTAGTCTTGTTGGGCCTTCGAGTCGAGGTGTAAAAACTTAAGTCCTCGAAATTAAAGGTCTGGGAGCAAAGTCTATAAAGAAACCGTTGGTTCTTATTTTTACTTTGCTCGATATTATATCGGGTAGAATAATCAGGTACTACTAGAAAAACTTAAGGAATGGGCCTGGACGGTTTGCCCCTATTATCTGAGCACATTGGCAATTGCGAAAGCTTATTCTACTGCTTCGCCGCAATAATTGAGTTATACTTGGCAAACGAGGATTCATAACTGAAGATGCAAAGCTAATCTAAGTAGCAAAATGGAAACGTCGAAGCCTCGCCAACGCTTGGATGACGGATGAGTCAGAAGCGATGTTCTTGGTGGTAGTCTATCCATTAAGGTTTTCCACAGCGGGATAGAAACTTCGACGATGTGATATTATATCAAACTGGTGAAAATAAGGGGCAGCAGTACGCAAGACGCATAAGCTCTGCTTCTATTTCGAACATGCCGTCTTACTGCCTTCTTAGAGGCCAATACCATGATGTTGGGTGGCTGCTCGGCCCCAGAGCACCAGCTCAGTAGGCTATATACATAGGATAGCGGAGATGTTTGGGAGTACCAACAAGGTTCACGGGAGGATTGGCCACACGCTACCTAATCGTAATGTAAATCGAACGCTTCCGATTGCTTCCGTGGCATCTAGAATGCCTCGATAGCGTTACTTATCTCGCTGTTACTCAAATTCGTCCAGTAAAGCGAGTTGATTGCATCAGAACTATTTCCTCTTCGATCTCGAGTTCCCTCGTGATCTTATTGAGTATCGCATGATATTAGGGGGTTGCTGGCTTAACTCTACTCCTTTACCCGAGTAGGTACTAGAAAGAATTAAAGGGAAATGATAAAGAAAAAGTGACTATACAAGCACGAGAAACAGCTTATTGCTTTCTCTCCCCCTCTTCTCCTTTTCTTCGCCTCACCCCCCCTTTTACCCATTACTAGCATCGCTCCTATAGAGTAGTCCTAATACTGTCACATCAATGCTTAGATCTCACACGACTAACAAACTGCCGGTATTGTGAGCTTATATTTTGCCCATTATTTCTTATATCTACTCTTACTCCTTTTGCTAGCCGCACGCTGAGCCATAGTACGCCACTAAATCTCAACCGAACTGCTATAGAGTATGTGAGGCAGCGAGGGTTACGTTAGTGATTTATAATAACTAGAACTTGGTATTATTCTATGAGGGTTCCTATACTTTAGAACTCATGGCGTATTCGTGGGGTCCCTTATATAAACCGTCAGTGCGCTCTTCGTGAGGAAGAGGGATATGTCTTACCAGTCGGTTACCAGGACCTCGTCAAGCCCGTCCATCTTTTCCATATCCTCATCGGATATGTGAAACCCGCCAATATCTGCGTTCTCGACTAGTCTTTCGCGCTTTACGCTCTTGGGCAGCGGTACCAGCCCATGCTGCAGAGACCACCTATTCTGATCAATGGGAAACACTAACCTAAAAATATGAATCAAACTTACCGAACCATAAGCTGCGCGGGTGTGCATGAGTACTTCTTAGATAGCTCTCGAATTGCGGGATGTTTCATTCGCAGCGCCCGTGCTAAGGGGGCATAGGCCTCGACCACGATTCCGTACTTGGCACATACATCCCTAATGTCCGTTCTCGTGTTGAACGGATGGACCTCTATCTGATTGACAGCGGGCAGAATTCTCGGCTTGGATGCAATCAGCTCCTCTATCTATACTCGGGAGGTTAGCCAAGTCATTATGCTCCCAGTAAAGCACCGGTAGCTCTTACATGGGCGACGCCAAAGTTGCTGACCCCACCCGACCGAACTTCGCCGTCATCGATCGCATCCTCGACTGCCCGCCAGCTCGTCAAACGTGCGTCCCTGCCTCCATACGGGCTGTGTAAGAGGAACAAGTCGATATAGCCCAGTCCGCAGGTATCGACCGACTGCTTAATAGACCTTCGGACGGACTGGTAAGAGGTGCTGCAGCTGCTCAGCTTGGAGGTGTAGAACACATCCTCGCGCGTTAGCCCCTCGGTATTCTCGTCGCTAGCGAGAAAGTCCCGGATCGCTTGGCCGGCCTCCCGCTCATTGTAGTACATCTGCGCACTGTCGAAGCCGCGGTAGCCTATGGCAAGTGCTGACCGCACGGATGCTCTGCCTTCGCGACCGTTCATCATGTATAGCCCGAGCTGGATCTGAGGCATGAGCTTGCCGTTGGGCAGCTGGATAGCATCAGTGTCAGTACCAGTTGCGTAACTACAAAAGGTATAATCATGTCGCGGTAGGTAGCCTGGGCGAGAGTACCTTAACTTTGCTGGCCAATGATAAACTGTTCGACGCCATGGTGTCTAGTACGTAAACAAGAAACTGAATTATGGTACTAGCGTGAAGCTTCGTAGTCACAAGTGTGCCAAATAGTTCCTCTAAGTTACCTGTTATCAACAGGTGGTTGTGGGAATTGGACAGTCAGTTGTACGAAGTGTCTAATCATTCATGTACTGAACTTCCTTATATACATATGTATGTGCATCAATGCTTAATTATAACGTCATACCTACATGTATCGACAAACCCACCTATATACGTACATGTGTACCTACGTACAGGTCGCCCCCTGTTTTCATGTTCAATTCCGCGGTGGAGAGGTATAGCGGGGAAAGCCCGCTATAAGGCAGAGTTTTGATATCGATAAGGCCTAATAAAGTATTCTAAAGACATACGTGTAATTGTAAGAAAAAGTACATTTTTCTAAAATCGTGCTTAATCGTTATAGGGATTGTTGAAGTAGATACGCAGGTTATGAGTGTGTACATCAGTTATATTGATGATAGTAGTAGTAGAAGAGGTATCACAGGTAGGAGGGGATATCCTCCTATATAGCCACTGGTGTGGGTCGTCCAGCCACCTGTATATTCACATACCAGCCACCAGATATTCCAATAGGGATTGCCTAATAAACGTATAAATTCACTATAAGAGCTACTGAATAACATTAATATAGGGGGCGTAGTATAGTCTTCTGGTATAGCCGTGTGTAAGTGCGTACCTAGGTGCATACCTTATAATGAATGAGAGATATCAGAATCTCAACTGCTTGATGTTAGATAGCCTTACAGGTTTCTGAGAGAAATATTTACTTGAAACTACCTAAAATTAATTATCTCCACAAGTCCCTTACCTATACAAAGTTCTCTTCTTTCTCGCTAAGTCGTCTGAGTTCTTAGAATCGCAGTAGTCTACTTGCAGTTGTTACATGCAGGTAGTAAGATGTGTGAGATATTCTAGGGTCAATTTCTCTCTTGTGTGCGAAGTTAGGAGAATTACTGCATAGAACAAAGTCCCAGATAGAAGGCAGCCTGCTTTTGCCAGAGTATAGGGGAAAGCTTTTCTCATCATCTGCGATATGCCGAACACATTGAGTCCATGGATTAAGGGCGCAACACCGGACAAGCCTGTCGCCAAGAACATCAATGCTCGGAAGAGGCGATACCTTGGGCCCTGGAACTTGGGATGCATTGTCATGAAGATGGTCAACGTCCCGAAAACTCCAATCTATCAACAGAGGAAAGAAGAGCGTTAGACTCAAGTGCCAGGTCTGAGATGAGGAAAAACAAAACTGTGCACATAGAAATTAACTAACCATAGACCAGTAGATATTGCGTGGCAAAGGTTCACACCAGAAAATCATGTATATTCCCAAGACAAGGTCGCCCAGTATGAAGATCACTACACCCAGCATGTCCAGTCGCAGGCAGAAATGTTCCACGTGTTGGGAGTGGTTCACCAAGGTGTGGTACATCGCCGACAATGACAGGCACGTGGCGGCCGTCAACATGAAGATGGAGAAAGCAATGAAATCGGCGCCAGTGACCCCGGAGTATCTGCTGGCAAGGTACTGCTGGATATACCACTCACCGAGCAGGAAGAAAACGGCCGGGATGAGGTGGGAATAGATGTTGACGGACTCGTTGTGGACATACGACCAACTGCAGAACGAAGCGTGAGCCGAGCCTGAGATGGGCCGATAGCCATGGAGAATCCACTGGTTGGATTCACGTCGGAACCATTCCGGCATCTCATCGAACGAGAGAAGAACGGGGCGTCCTGCCTTGCCGGCCTTAGATGCGGTGTCGCTGATGGATTCCATTCCACGCCCTTTGTGCGACTCTGGCGGCTGCTGGGGAGGAACTCGAAGACGGGGAGCGGATGCCATTTGCTATCGTGCCTGATGATAATGTAATGTGGGGAGGCCGGACTTTGGGAGTAAGTGGGAATGCAAGATGAAGAAAGCAGGTTTCCCTCTTGCTTTCTTTCTTGCACTGCTGCCCTTTTCTTCACCTTTTCATTGCTTGTTACAGCCCCGACGGCTCGCGTGTGACGGAACAAGCAGGAACCAACCGCATCGGGTTGTTCAAGCCAGGATGGTCAGCCTCAAGAATGCTATCAAGAGGCCTAGCGCCGCCATCCGGAATGCCTGGGCCGCTTCCACCGGACATGGCTGCTGTGTCCCATAGGACCTCCTCCGGGTCCCATGCTCCCCCATCCAGGCCCTATGCCACCTCCAGGCCCTATGCTATATTCGTAACGAGACAGATGCAGCAAACATTATTGAATTGGATGTCCTTGAAAGACGGGCGTTTGGCGATTGTTTTGGAGATGGATTCATATAGGGTTTCGCAAGCGGCTGTAGTATGTCGAGTGGAGCATTGGGCGTTTACTTCTTTGGATTTAAAAATGGCATTAGAATGTGTAAGGCTACCGGGATAATATAGATTTGAATCAGTCGCTTGAATGACACTCGTATTACCTCAATTGACTTGAGTTCGTGTAAAGTCGAAATCTTGATCTAAATAGTATTATGACTACACCCAAACTTACATAGAATACATGATATAAGTGGGAGTCGACCTTCTCGACTGATCCTTTTCGAATGCTACCATTCCATTTTGAATGCCCGGCTGAATCTGAATATCCATACAAGTCGTAGAAACCGCCATACCGCCCTAAGGGTCTATGTTAGTCGGGATAGTTGGCCATTCTTAAACCCAGTAAAGCGTATAGTTATTATATATGTTAATGGGGAATCGCAAATCGTTTTGGCACTATAGATCAGCCCTTTAAGGGTTTATAGGGACTTATTATAGAATTTCTGATGTGTTAAAAAGACTGACCATAGCCGTGCCCGCAGCCCAGTCCCGGCACACCCTGGAGCAGAAGCAGCTAGGGCCCAATAAGCAATACCGTTGATGCATTTGAGGGTATCTATCTATTAGCGGGCTCCTCGCCGCCTTTGGAATTCTTCCATGAGCCGGCATAGTGATGTGTTACAAGTATTTGGCCGGACTTTTTATCCCCGTACTGCAGATTCATCGAATTTGCAAATGAGTAGTCTGGTAACACCAGCACGTCCCCTATAAGCCTTGGTTCCGAGACGTGGGATATCTCGTCATTCCCGACTGGTTGATCAAGCATCTTGCTTAGGCTTTTCTGGATCCCGCGCGTCAGCCTCCGTGGACCCGAGACGTCGACGATATCATCGATCATATCGAGCTTCAAATCTTGTATTCTGATGTTATGCTCCTTGGCCTTGTCAACTAGTCCCTCCAGGCAGTCTTCGGCCACCGTTAACAGATGGGGTGACTTCGGTTTTGCCATAATCGTCCAACTGGCAAACTGCCGAATCCAGATATCGACATCAAACTCCAGTCCGACGACAACGCTCGCGTTTGCTTTGTACTGCTCTGGGACCCACTCGTCGATGGGTGCTTCGCAAGCGACATCCAAATCATTCCAGATGCCGCCATATTCGTAGAGAATGAGGTAGCGGAGAAGGTCGGCCTTGATGATAGGAATACTAATGTTGAGGTAGTTGTCTACTAAATCAGGACGAAAAGCAAAGTGAGCCTTGACGAATTCACCCCCCGAGATATCCGTCAAAAACTCGGTTTGGAAGGTTGGGTTCTTGGTGATACAAGAGTCGGTGTATCCTCGAAGTTCGTCGTTCATGCCCTTAGGCCCGAGTTTATACCACAGCTTCTTGGGTATTGTTGTTTGTTGCGGCGCCTGCGCGAAGGGAAACACGACATAGCTTTTCCAGTCTGGATCTTGAAGATGAAGAACACAGTAGCATACTGCAAGGACACCAGCAGCGCCAAGCAGTCTGATGATTACCGGGTAACGAAAAGACGATCGCAGCATCTTTGGGTGCTGTTAGCCTGGCAGAAGGAGGAACAAGGCAGAATGAGCAAAGAAGCGTGCTCTATAGGGAGCTTCCAGGTCATTTTGAAGGGCAAGCGTTTTACGCTGCATTCTGGCGATGAACAGCCTTCCCTTCCTTACGTCGAACGAGGGCAATTCGTTGGAGCTGCACCTCTTGTTCTTCTGTACTGCTAGTAACCAACATACATACTATAACAAGGCCGACGCAAGGGATCTGGCCAATAAAGAGCAACGGTCTGTCCCGAGCCTCTGGGTGGGCGCTAAAACGGTCGCATCTCAGGGCCTTGGCCAATGAAAGAGTAAATAATTTTGTCACAGCGCTTCGCGCCGAGCAGCTCTGGGTACTATTAGATTCAACCACTACGCCAAAAGGTCTGTTATAAGCGTACTTTTGGTACGATTTATCTGACAGATACTCACATATTTAATAACTACCAACGAATCCCACAGAATGCAATCATATCATACTTACAGCCTAACCCAACAGACAGTTGCCCAGCCCACTGTCGAGAAAACCATGAGTTTTCCCTCCCCCCTTGTCTGTTATGAACTCGCTCTTCCGCGACCAGTATTGCGGAACCTAAGTTTACTCGAGCATATCGCTTCAACGTCCTACGTAAACAGCTTCACAGACATTGCCGGAATCAGACTAGAATGCGTCCGGTCTTCAGCTCTGTGCTGCTATTTGCAGCCGCCGTCTCAGGCGCGGTAACATTCGTCAGCCCAGGGCCATCAGTCTCTAACTCTGACCCTACAACTTCCAACGCGATTCACCCCGTGGGCTCAAATTTCCACGTTGCCTGGTCAGGAACAGATGAATCACAGCCTGTCTCTATAGTTCTATTCCAGTACAACGGGACGGACTTGCAGTATCCATTTGAATATGTCGCCAGTAAGTGTTATGTTCTTGATGACAGGTCTTGCCTATCTATTTCCCCCTTTAGGACAACGTGCTAACTCGATTTACAGAGACTCTCACGAACGAGACTTCATACGACTGGACGGTCGTGACTAACAAAGATCTTTCATATTCACATTTGTTCCTCTTGAATCTCTTCTATGATGGAGAGATAAGGCCAGTTGCAGTTAGCGAAACCTTCAACATCACAGACACCAGCCCAAGCTCAACTACCACGACTAGTTCGACGAGTTCGACAAGTTCGACAGGTTCCACGAGTTCCACCAGTTCTACTTCTGCACCCAGCGCCACAATCTCTGGAGCATCTAGCACAGCGGCTCCCGACGACAGTAGCAGTGGCGGCCTGTCTACTGGAGCAAAGATTGGTGTCGGTGTTGCCGTTCCTATAGTAGCTCTACTTGGAATTGCCGCAGGCTACTTGCTTTTCAGACACCGGGCTGACAAGCAGCAGGATGCTGCTACAACGCTTGCCCCAGCACAAGCCCCTGGGGAGCAGAAACCGGTTGACCCCATCCTGGGATACCCATACGAGATGGATAGTTCTTCCGGCAGCCAGCAGATGTCACACGGCGGCCAACACTCCTTGGTGTCATATGAATTGTACGGTGATTCAACAAGACAATAATGCCCTATAATTGGCTGGTATAGATTGCAGCGACACAGCTACATGACATTATGTATTTCTACGGTCCATTAATTCAGGAAAGGACCTTTAAGCAATTATGCTTCTTACATATATCAATACTTAACGTGTCCTGGCATTATGCATGTAATACACAGAAATAAAGGCGTAGCAGATAACATATAAAAAACCTTTAAGTCAATGCTATAAAGGTGTCACGAAGCCTGCTTACGGGTGTGAATAGTTGCAAGGGATCAACAGTAGTTAAATTGAGTGATCTAATATAAACATATATATATATATATCCGGGGCTAAGATTACAACTAAATGATTCTATTTGGAAACAATAAGCCGAATAATAGTTATACCCCCCTACGACAAGAATAAAGACCCAGGCAAGATTTGCCTAGAGACGAATGGCGCATAGACGGGTCTTAACAAGTAGTACTGGCAGATGCTAAGGTTGACTGTAAGACCCCGTCGTATGCTAGTACTAGGTATACAACATGTAACCGAATAGCTTCAAGGTTCTAAGGAAACTATAAGTTGGAATATCAATAAAGGCATCTGAAAGCTAGAGTCTAGAATACCCCTAATGTTTAGGCAATAGTTTTTCGTACCCCTTTTTCAGACTTAACTAGTGCGGAATTTTATCGGCCTAGTTTTATAGATCCTTTATAAACAAGTCAACCCTCAAATCATAACCGCGCCAGTGTTGAGATCTGATTATAATTATAAACCCTTTTATATACCTAAGCGCAGATAGAGCTTCAATATTCATATCCGAAACTGTTACGCTAAATAGGTTATTTGATTTGATTACGCCCGATGGGAAGTATAATCGATTAGTTCGGCTGCTTTGGGTTTTTCGGGCAGCTAGCGCCGATACAGCAAGTGATATGGCCACTCTGGCACTAAGCGATATAATCTCATTAGAAGATACACGGTAGGTAACCGGACAAGATCAAAGATGCTTACCTGTCCAAAGCTGTTGGCCTCGCTATCGTTAGGAA
This sequence comes from Xylariaceae sp. FL0662B, assembly GCA_022376535.1. Taxonomy (NCBI): domain Eukaryota; kingdom Fungi; phylum Ascomycota; class Sordariomycetes; order Xylariales; family Xylariaceae; species Xylariaceae sp. FL0662B. The sequence continues at coordinate 135,584 of JAJJKD010000054.1, forward strand.
ACGTGTAAGCGGCTCCCTGGCAAGGGGCAAAGAAGTCCGCGGAAGACATAACACCACCGTTGACGCGGTTCGGGTTAACGCACGCGCCCTTCCCGTCGTCATTCTGCGGCGATTAGCTTCCCATCACTCTGACACCAGATGAAATCAGCTGGTTTGCTTGCTTGCTTGCTTGCTTACACTGCATCGACGGAGCCGGAACAGGTCCTTGTTGCACCCCGTCACCACCCCACTGTCACATGAGCATGTAATAGGAACCGAGAAGCCATCGCTAATACCCACGAAGATCAGCCTCTTCTCGTGATGTAAGACCGGTTCCGATGGACGGCCCATGGAAGCGGGTCGACTTACACATAACTGACGTCCACATCGGTCACAGCGACGTTATACCCCAGCGGCTTCATGAAACTGGCCTCGATCAGCGACACGTCGTTGCTCATGAAGTGGGCCGCAGGGACAACAGCCACGTTTCCGGCCCAGCCCGTGGGCACGGCGAAGACATCCGTGGCGCGTGGGGCGATGGTGCCGGGGCCGACGCGGCCGCTGACGGCCGCCGGAACTCCGGCGTTGCGGTTGTGCTGGGTGGACATGGGCACGGCCTCGGCGTTCACGACTGAGATGGTCAGATACGGAGGCGGCGCTGCGATGTTGGCGACCTGTGGCGGAGCTGCCGTTGCGGCCGCGAGCGCGCCGCCGCTGGCCGTGCCGTGCTGGCCGGGCACGAGGACGGCTTCCTCGCCTTCGATGAGGGGAGCCACGGCCGCCGACAAGGCTTTGGCCGCGAGAAGACTGAATAGTACGGCTCGCTGGTAGACCATTTTTTCTTTCTTTTTTGTTTTGTTTTAGGAACAGGGGGGTTCGGACTACCTAGTGAGAATGCGAGGGATCTGTGAGGTGTGTTGAAATACAGGGTTAATGAGACTTGATTGACTTGAGGCTCAGCTATCTACACATGGAGGGAGGCCTGATATATATACACAATGCCATGAGAGTCCTTGTACTGTACCAGTCCTTTACCCTCAAATCAACAAGGTGATACGGGGGCGCGAAGAGCGGAGATTAGGAGGCTCGAGAAATGCTACTCGGGAGTAGATTCGAAGTGTGACTGACGCGGGAACACCCATATTTTATATTCCTCTAGGTGTTACCCAATCTGTTCTCTGCTGGTTGAGAGTAATGGAACCGTCCGATGAGAATGGCCAGAAAAGTCCAAATTTCACTAGTTTCAAGTATGGCCGGAAGTTTCTACCATTAGGATTAGTCCTACTGTCAGTTATTCGACGGATATCGTTGAGCATTGGAGGATAAACAGGCTCATTTTAAAGGAGACGGAAAAGGGTCGATAATTCACCGCCATACCAAGAGATTCAAATTAGCATGATATGATGCTCATTGGGCAGCTCAACCATGCTAATGAGGTTAGCAATATCAGACTAAGCGCATTACCCTAAGAAGTGCAAGAAAATTACCGATGAGCGTCATGATCAGTTAGAGACAGTTTCTTAGCGGTTGTACGATTTTCATCCAACTTCGTGGCATGGAGGGCTTAGCCTACCCCTGTTAAATGAGTATCAATATGGATTTCTCAGCACACCTTACTCTGTAGCACTTTTAACACAGAATTTCTTTGAATTTCTCTACTTTCTCAGTAGTTCGTAATAAAGCAAGGTTACTGAAGATACTCGGCTTTCCGACAGGTTATGAGTTGACCTAGCCAAACCACGAAGTGGATATACGCGCTAGCAGCCTCTCCTATATTAAGCTTTTTACAGGTTTAATCATATCACTATCCGGCGATGCCTAGATTAGAACGTTTAGTAATGTCTCGTATAATCATAATAGTCACGGTGTCGGGATTGGCAGTCAATAGCTTCACTTCGGGACCGAGCTAATAATAATATATGAAGTCCGGGTTCACCAAGCTTAGCTAGAATTATCGAACTAGGTGTTATACTTTCATCTCATTAATGGCCATTGACCAAACCCCTTCTAAAGCTCCAGATGTGAGAGACATGAACTTTACAATGGTTCCAACTGCTCTTATCGGTTTTATATATAGTGTTTAACAAGAGGCAGCCTAAGACTGATAACAACAATAGTACAAATGCGACAGAAGGAATAGGGGCCGCACGAGAATAAAGCCAGAATGGCTCATGTCAACGTTCAACTATGCTTGGGGTTGCTGCTTAATTCTGGAGTTCACAGCAATGTGAGGTTGCTCGGAAGGATAACCCAGTTTAGAGAAAGGCAAGAAGTTGTTGGATTCCTCCATCAGGTTAGAAACTGATACCACGCGGTAGTATGCTTGCTAATTTAAATAAGCGTCGTCCTTCTCTCTGATGGGCTCTACTCAGACCTTCTGCTCTATAGCAGGAAATAGTCAGAAAGGCAAAGATGAGATCGCTGGTCACGACGATGGAAATACTACCAGAAGACGAAGACCAACCAAAGCGAGTCCTTAGACCGAGGTTTCAAATAATACCAAAAATCCTTTGCGAACCCGAGTTTACCTCGTTCTCCTATATAAACCGGTGTACGTCCAAGTAGCCTCCCTAAATCTCTTTACGATGCCCTTTTTACTAATAGTTCTTCACTATTCCGTTGCTCGTGGCCGAATAGCGGCTGTTACCCCAATTCAGGGTAGATTCACAGGAAGGCGGCTCGTTTCGATAAAGTATATAGAGCCGTATCCAAGGCAAAGCGTATCTACACATACATCCATTAAGTAGAATGCGTTCCGCACATGAACTTGGGAGGTAGACAATAGAAACCGAGTCCAAGCTGACGCATGCCTCTGTAGTCGAACCTGTGACTACTGCTAATACCTGAAAAGGGGTAGATACGACAATGGTCAACTCTAGAAATTAGACTGGCTGGGGGAAAAGGCCCCAAATACCACCAAGTCTTCCATGCCAAGGTTGCAAACTCGAAGGCTAGCAATTTGAGAATCATACATCAAATTTCGCATAAACGTGAATATTGCGCTCATATCTATTTGAAGCGCCCAGCAAAAAACATAGTACTATACATTAGTCTTATGGGCGATATTCCCCGTCCCTACCCCCGGCTCGCCCACATGTTTGTCTATACTAATTCCCACTTGGCGTAGATCGCCCAGCTCATGCTATAGCCGCCGCTACTCTTCGTCCGATAGTATTCCTCCTTAGTGACACCCCTCGCGTCCCTGCCATTGAGAACCGTTAACGCATATAAAAAGATGCTCTGGCCCGGCGCCCCCAGATCCCTCGCGGGGACGTCCAGCCACCACCAGAAGCCGTCCGTCTCGAGCGGGACGAGGTCCTCTTTCCGGCCGTCAACGCCATAGATCTTCATTAGCAGGAGGTAGTTCTTGCCCTTCCCGTGTCTCTCGGGAATCCAGTGCTCGCAGACCTTGGAGAACTGGAACCGCACCATCTCGCCGCTGTATACGGGTATGTCCTTTTCGGCAGGGCTGAAGGTGAATTCGGAGAGACCCTCATCGGTTCCCGTGCCGTACCACTGAGCCTTCTCGCCCTGGTACGGGCCGACGATGTACTCTTCCCAAGTCAAGACTCGGCCGTCGCCCCGGAAGAAGTACCGCTCGTCTTGGGGGAAGTGCTTTAACCCGAAGAGGTCGTTGCTTAGGCAGAACATCTCGGGTTTAAACTGCTTGTGGTACTTCTGATCACCCACCGAGCCGGCGCCCCAGCAAGCATCGATCAACTTCCATTCGCCGTTGTCGATGCATACCGCATTCCAAGCGTGGCCCGTGGGATTTCTGGGAGGTGGCCGCTCGCCCTTTCTGAGCGGCGTATACCCGTAACCTTTTCCATGTCCACCAATAACGATGCATTGCAATCCGGCCCTCTGGGCAATGGCCTGGTAAACTTCTGCGTAGCCCTGACAGACAGCCTTGCCGTGGAAAATAGTCTCCTCGACGTTTCTGCCCTTAATACACTTCCCGAAGAACTCTTCCACGTTATAAGCGATGTTGTGGTGGCACCAGGTGAAAATGGCTCTCGCTTTATCGGTGGCTGAGGGGAACAGGCCACAGAGAACGTTTGCTAGGTACCCGACTGGATCATGTCTCGGGAGGGATTGGCTAGGATATTGTGCGGCCACACTATCGGGTCTCGAAAAATCTCGGCATATCAAACACGTAGCCGCCTGGTTGGCAGCGGCCCGCACCGCGACCGCATCAATCTCGACGAGCGTCGGCCGCGAGCTCACTGGGACAGGCGGTGGCGCTTCGTCCCTTGGTCTAGCAGCAGGCCTCCGAGACGACTCAATTGTCGTCTTTGGTCGCACAAAGGCAGACGGTGGCGGCGGGAGACGTCTCGGAGAAATAGAAGGGCTTTCGTCGAATTGTGAAGGAGTAGGTGATTTCGCAGGCCTAGAGGGCAACCTGGGTGGCAGTCCGGGCCGCGATTCGACTTGAGGTATCGCCGGGGTTGATCGGCTTGATAATAGAGGAGGCTGGATGACTTCGGCGGCCTCCCTTTTTGCGGCCTCCTTGGCTGCTTGGGCTTCCCTCTCCTTTCTCGAGGGCGGAAGCGGTGGCAGCTTCGCTTGATCGAATGATGGAGCTAGGACTCTACGGCCAGGTTGTGTCTCGGTCGAGGTAATGCTGGCACGGGAGGAAGCATGACCTAAGGAAAGGTTCGATATAGTTGAGATATGCGACACATCAGACGAATTGGAGCCTCTTCTGGTTAATTGTTGCGCCGACGGTCTCCGGGCTGGGAGAACAGGTGGTGGCTGGGCGGAATTCTTGCGACCTGGAAGTGGCGGCGGGGCCTCATCTTCGGGTAAACTGCGTGGGCTCTGGGCTGCTGAACTCGATGTGTTCGTTCGTTGTGGAAGGCTTGGGGGGTTGCGCTTCTGTGGCCGGGCTGGTAGGTTCGGACTTTTTGGGGTGACAGGGCCGGAGACAGGGCCGGTATTGGCCGGCAATGTGCCTTGAGTTGTAGATTTCGCAGGAGGTGGTGGAGGAGGAGGTCGTTTGGTGGAAGGCTGTGGACTGGTGAAGTTCTTTTGTTTATTTAGAGCTGCGATACGATCTGCAAGGGAGTTGAATTGGGGTTCTTGGACGTCGGCCATTGTAGCACATGGGAATAAAGCAGTGTCTTCTTGTGAGATCCCCCGCTGACAGGGACCGTCAGAAATGTACAGATATATGTACGAGTCAAACAAGTAGCGAACGGTGATGGATAGATAGATAATATTGCTTTAATCTAATGATTGAGGACTGGAAATGGGAACGAGAAGGTTAGGAGTGGAAGCTGTCCAAGGGTCAATTGGGAGGAGAACGATAAGGTAAGTTCAAACGAAGGTTTGCTGTGCCAATCTTGAGGGGATGGCCCCCAAGGATCTAGTTGAGAAGATGCGTCGGTATGTATGCATGAATATGGCGCGACGGACATAAGGCATAGCCCATCTAGCCTCGTGAAGGCGTGAAGGCGGGAAGCGATAATCCTTTGGTTTGCCCCTCGCTAGACATCATTCGCTGCATGTATGTACATAATAGGTACATAGTGTACTTACAGTAGCTTAGTAACTCTATATGTACTACGTATGTACATGTTAGTCCTAGGGAGGTTAGCTCTGTGCTAAGAAAAGACCTGATACTTTTATCTATTTCGTATTGACGGACAGAGAGGCTTTGCACTTCAACTGCATACCTATATAAATTAGTCAATACTATTTCATCTTTAAAATACTACTTTGTCCGTTTATACATATGTATGTGCTAATGAAATAAATATTGCAGTGCGGATCGACATACATGTACTGTATTCATATAGGAACGTGGGACAGTACATACATCAATGATGTTAATAGGCAAATAGGATAGAAATTGAATACTGGAGGGGGAAAGTACTGCTATGTACCTGACGACCCTGAATCTTTACTACGTGTAGAGCTGATGAAATCGGAAATTTAAGGTTGTTCAAATGTCCCGACATTGAATATGGTTGGCTACCAGGCTACTTAGGTGGCCAAATCCTGATCAATGCTCATAATAACTCGAATTGATTGGACAAAGCCTTTGTCCTTTCACATACATGTACCAGGTACTGATCTGTAGCAAACTATCCTGATCAACTCCCAAAGATCTATTGCGGTTTCAAGAAGTAATACAAACATGAACTTCGGTCTTATAATGTTCATGTATCCATTTTTCATTGATATCAGTCAATACTGTTTTGGTCCATATATGACAACTACCTTAGATAGTTGCCAAAGAAAACCTTGTGCTGTTCAGACAGTTACTGTAGCTAATAGAGTGAGTTAGGTTCGATTCCTAACAGCGCTATTGGTATTCGCTCTATTAGCTCATCTCAGACATATGCAAGCCGCATAACCGTTAGATGTCATCACGAATGCATCGCCAAATAGCCTCAATCCTGAGCCTAGTATGTCTATTGACTGCCGTTAGATACCTTGGCTTTTTGTTTCTGTGGCACATTGTATACATTAAGTACGTTGGAGGGATTGGGTACTTGGAGTATCAATTAAGGTCGTATAAGCAAATGTTTGTTCCTTGAACAGGTAGTTATCATATATGTGTCTCGGAGAAACAAAGATATTATATAATTAATAAGGCTGTTAGAGAATTACACTATGCCCCCTGTTTTAATGTTATTCAGTGGTTCTTGTAGTGAATTTATGCGTTTGTTGAAAAACCCCTAGGACGATCAAGCACGATCTTATAGAAATGTACTTGTCTATATGATTATGGCTCTAAAATACTTTACCTGGCCTTGTTAATATTGAGACAATACCTTGTAGTATACCTTATAGCGGTAGTTTTCCGCTGTACCTCTCCACCGCGGAATTGAACACTAAAACAGGGGCCGACCTGTATATGTCTCCCCACTTTCTAGAATGGTACTAGGTTCCACTAAACTCGGCAGGTCGGTTCCATTAGACTCGATGCCGGCCTATGTACATAACCACCAGACACTGCCAGCGCGTAATAAAATTGTAGGCTAAGTTTCTCCATCCATTCCACCCCACCTTTTCCAATCTACGCTTCCCGTCAGCAGTTAGAAGAGTCTCCCTTCCTCAACCTTACCTGGCAGCCTGGGTACTTGACTTACTGTAATCCGCCGGCAGCAGACAGTGCCAAAGTGCGACGTCCCATACCTAATTCCATCCCACCGAGTCCCTCGCACTCCCAAAGTCCTTGTGCTTCCGCTTCTTGCGCTCAGCCTCACACGTCATCTGCGTCACCAAGACATTGTCGTTGGTAAACGTCTGATATCTATACATACTTTAAACCTTCCTTAGGCTTGGCGCATCTTTCAACCATTCCATCTTTCTGCCCCCTGCAGATTATTTTCGCGGCATATATATCCATACCGAGCAGAACATATAAGATCATTGAGTTTCGCATCGCACACGCCAGTGCTCGATACGTAGTCGCTACTCATTACTTTGACGTTGTTGCTGTGCGGTCGGCAGATTCTCTCGCCTATCATGGCATCTAGAATCGACTCATCTGCCAAACCGCCCTCGACGACACCTGCAGTTTTCCGTCTGCCTGACGAGATTCTCCACGAGATCTGCAGACATGTGAGCTATCCACCACTGAATCGTCCATAGTGATTAGATCACTGACTAACATCATATAGTGCCTTCAGTCCGACTGGATCTGCCTCTCCCTTGTCTGCAAGCGCTTCCGCGAACTCGCTGCTGCCCAGCTATATCGCAACTTCCACATTGTTTTTCCCGATGAAGATGACCCTTGTTTCGACTCACCGATCGATGGCCTTGCCGGTGGTCTGGACTCTTTCGTCACGAGTGACTATAATTATGCCAAACATCTTAGAGACCTTTCTCTCGATACCCTGAGCGTCGGCGACAAGGCCGAGGCCGCTTATAAGCCATATCTCACTAACGTGAGCTGCGGGAAGTTCATGAACACCTTGCTGCTTCTCACCTTGCGGAAGGCCAAATCCCTCGATAGATTTAGGTGGAACATCCGAGTTGAGCTCAGCAGACCCGTCTACAAAGCCCTCCATGATATCAAATCTCTGAGACACCTACATATCCGCCTACAAGCCGGCCCTTCGCTATACGATGAGCCTCCGCCGCCTCTTCCCTACCTTACCTCCCAATTCCCAGCATATCCAGCATCTCCGCCCATGTCACCGGCCATAACATGGATTACTCCGACTGGGCCTCAGCCCATCCCCGTCACAACGTCGTCCGAGCCCTTTTCCTTTTTAGTCCCCCCTCCGCCTGCCTCTAAACCATCCTCTAAGAACAAGCTATCTAAAAGGTCTCCTACTGCTAAGGAACCACTGACAGTTGCGGGGTTTAAGGCCCTTCAGACTTTAGCCATTCTTGACATTGACAATCTTGACATCATCACTGAGATTAAAACTTGCATCCAGAATTCGTCCTCGACGCTGAAAAAACTGAAACTCTCGTTCTCCGACGCCCTGGCGATGCAGGCGAGAACTCCGAGTCCTGATGCGGATGCTGACGAATCCGAGGATGACGAATTCCAAGTTGTACCTCTGGCCACAACAGTTAACTACGACTCTAATGGTCCCGCTAAGGTATTCCGAGCACAAGAAGAACGGAAGGCTCAGGAGTCTGCGCTCGGTCGCATATTCGAAGTAGAACCGTCTCGCATCAGAAGCTGCCACGCTTCGAGCGCAGACAGGAAAGGGAAAGAAAAGGAACCCAAGGAACAGCTACCCTCGAACGATGGAGAACGGTTCATTGACGGTGTCAACAAAGTTTTTCAACGTATGGCAGCGCACGTCTATGGTACAAATGACCCCAGTATTTTGGAACAGCAAGGCACCTTAGACGCAATCGCAAAGGCAGCTAGGAAATATGTTGACTCGGAGGAAGCTAAAGCCGCAGCTGATTCCCCGAGCAAGGAACAGAGTGGAAACAATGACACCTCATCGTCCTCTAAGGAGGGTAAGCCAAGCTCGATCTCAGGTGACAGTTTGGACGAGAAGATCTTAACACCGGCTACCGAAGAAACGCAAGCAGAACGTCAACCTAAGACGATGAATGTCGATGAAGGGTTGGATCCGGAAGACATAGATATCGCTGTTCCAGAAGAGCAGCTAGGCGTCGACGATGAACTAAACACCTATATGACTGCTGTTGGCTCGGAAAAAGTAAGCACCTTTCTTTCCACTACGGGTATGATAGACAGAATTGTCCAAACCCGTATTATCTATAGCTTGGACGACATATGGCGCCGATTTGAGGAATTTGCTGATGATATATCGAAGGAAATACGAGAGGCTGATAAGCTGGACGAGAACGGTGCGAAGAAGTGCCTCGCAGAGGCTGGCGAACGCCTCGAATCGATCCATCGCGACGTGAAGAATATCGGGCAAGAAATGAACGTGGTAGAAGCAGATATGAACGATGGCGACGCCCAATTGACCCCGATTGCCGATGAAAAGCAGGAGCAGCTTCGCCGTGTGAATCAATACGCGCGAGGTACAAGAGGCATTGCCCTTGACTCTCTCAGCCTGCATCTTATACCAGTTAAAGCCTCGGTCGTAGGAAAGGCACTGGATCTTCATGCGCTAAGGCGACTTACCCTTTTGAATGTAGGGGAGCAAAGGAAGTTCTGGACGTTGATGATGCGAGAGAACAATCTACAGCCGCTACCACTACGGAAGGTCTTCACTGACGATGTCTGCTTGCCTTTCTTACAGTTGGTGTCGGAACTTAGCTGTGTTGATGAAGTATTCATGCTTCAGCGGTCATCCAAGTACAAGCCGGAGAGTTTTGCTCCAAATCCTGGAACTACGATTCAACAGATCCGTAAATTCGTCTTGAGAAAGCATCTGCATACTCTGAAGCGCCTCATGATTAAGAATCACGCGGATAAATCCTGGGACGTGGATGAAAAGACGATTCAGCTCATCTGTAGGCGAGGACAAGTGCTCGAGGAACTGGCCGTGGCAATGGGAATGCGTGCGTTTGTAAGTGCCCTCGTTCTCTACTGTAGTGGCAAATCCGCTAACATGAAAAAGCACACCCTGATTCAATCAATAGCTAGTCTCGTCAATCTCCGCGCACTCCAGCTCGTCTCGTTTCGGACCGATGACACCTGCGTTTCTGTCGTGCGCGAGGCACGCCGTTTCATCGTTGATGCCATTTCACACCATCCTGAGCTGAAACTTGAATGGCTTGCGATAAGCGAGGAGGACCGAGCCATGAGAATCGTTCGCAAATCGGACGCGCCGAAGAAGCAGAAGAAAAAAAGCATTAAGGGTAAGGAGGTGGCTACTGGTTCAAGTAGCAACCATAACCTTACCGCGACCTTCCCATCCTTACCTACGGATGTATGGGATGACACGAGTGATAGTGAAGAGGATGACGGGGACGACTCAGAACCAGGATTAAGGTTGGAACTGATTGAAGGCTTCGCGTTTTACGACGTCTATGGGATTCGTATATTCAAGAAGGAGATCGCAACCGGACGGTTATAAACTGGTCGTGGGGAACCCTCATTAGCTTTTCTAAGTTTTCTCGGGAGATATAAAAGGTGCATGTTCAGCCGGCGAATACCCCTTCTCTTCTGGCAATCGGGTGGCGTTAGGGGGGTGGGAAGGAGATGGCATGGTTATGCCGCCTACAACAGTTGCTAGGACAATACTCAACGCTTATGTTTTAGATATTCTTCGACATGCGCGACCTTGTTGAAGTGACATAGTCAAATGCCAAATCAGGAACAGCATGGTATTGGAAGTCATTCGTTTGAAAGAAGACGATGCTTTTCAATAGGCATCTATGTCCTACACACCCCGAAGAATGTTAGAGTCGAGTGCATCATAATTGATGCTGCCTCGTACAAATAGGGGAGGGTTTTTAGTAACATGCTTGTGAATGTCAATAGAGAGCTTCTAGCTGGGTATCCTCGCGTCAAGTTCGTTCATCGCACGTCGAATCTCGTCACGCCGCTGTGCCACTCGAAATGCTTGAGCCATATTTGTTTAGCGATTAAGAGGTTCTGAAAATCCGCTTCAATCCGACCCAACAGGCCCACAAGGAAATGCACCGGGTCTATCGCTACCGTTTACATCGTACTCACCAAACAACCTCACCAGAACATGCCCGTGGTATATCGTCTCGTGCTTCCGGTCCAAGAAGCGCATGATCCCGAGGCCGCGCACACGCAGCTCCGGGTCGACGGTGCCGTAGATCACGCACCGCATCACCGCCAGGATCCCGTTGTCCATCATCAGGTCGGGCACCTCGTCCGGACGGCCCAGTAGCCGCACGACGCGCTCCCCCAGCTCGATCACGGCGCGCGCCTCCCCGAGGAACCGGCCGGCCAGCTCGGCGCGCCCCCACGCGTACGGCATGCTCTGCACCACCACTAGCATTACGCGGGTGTGCATCATGTCTATTAGTATGCTGCACCGCTCGCGCCGGCTCAGCAGCTCCCGCGCGGCCTCCCGCTCGGAAAACCCGTCCAGCAGCCGCAGTACCCGCCGCCCCCGCGACACGAGTACCTGCTGCTGTCGCCGCTGCGCCGCCTGCGCCCAGAAGAACGCGTCGCCCTTGCGCGCTAGTGTCTCCCAGATGCGCCGCAGCGAGTGCGCGCTCCACTCGAGCTGCATGCGGTGGGCGGCCGCCGCGCTCGCGACCTCGTCTGTCATCGCCACGCACGACCCGGAAGAAGAGGAGGAGGAAGAGTAGTCGTCACCCCCCCAGGCCGGCAGCGCCCCGTCGACCAGGCGACCGACGGCGTGCGCGCCCATCGCGACCCGCGGGCTCAGCGACTGCGGACTCGCCCAGTGCGGCGCCGTCGCCAGCTCCAGCTCCAGAAACACGTCGAGCAGACGCCGCCACTCGGCGCGCTCGAGCCGGAACGAAACCCGTCCCGAGTCGGGGTGGATCCCCGTCCCCGCCACTATCTGCAGCCCGCTTGCGATGTGCGTCAGCGCCGCCGCCGAGTCCCCGCGCGCCGTCTCCAGACACACGAAGAGCAGACAGCAGAGCAGCGTGACCTCTACACCCCCATCACCGTCCCCGTCCCCGTGCGCGCGCAGACCCGCGATCGCCCGGTTATACTGCCGCAGCGTGAACGCCTCGAGGCGCGCGGCGTAGTCCCCATTCCTATCATCCCCACCGTCCCCACCGTCCTCCTCGTGGTGGTGCTGGTGGTAGTGGTGGTGATGGTGCCGGTGCTTCCGCACCCGCAGCGCCTCCCACGCCCCGCCGACAGCGATCGCGGCATGTCGCACGGCGGCCGACGCGTGGCCCGCCCGCGGTACCGTCTGCGCCCAGAACGCGGCTCCCGCGCTCGCGGCGTGCAGCGTCAGTCCCGTCGCTGCGAGGGCGCGGAACTGGTGGAAGCACCGGCGCTCCCAGGGCGTGCCGGCTATGTCGGCAGTTAGGGAGCGTGGGGTCCCGGCGGCGAGTGGTGTGGAAGTGAAGAAGGTGGAGAGGTAGGAGGAGGAGGAGGAGGATCTACGCTGCCGCTGCCGCGGTGCCCCGTACCCGTCGCATGTACGCCCCGTGCTCGTGCACCGCGTACATGACGGCTTTGCCTCATCGCATTTCACGCGCCGGATCCTGCGGACGGGGCGGTGTCGGGTTGGTATACGTGTGTGTAGAGTAGGAAGTTATATGTAGGTGGGAGATACTTACTTGCTGCGAAGCGCGTCAGCTAGCTATCTAACTTATCGCGAGCTTCCATAGTCGGGTGGGGGGGGGGCGGGGCGGTGGTTAGGTTTAGTAGGTAGTTATCGAGGGCAATTGAGTGGCCGGACTCACCATGTGAGGCACCCCGTCCGCACCTTGGGCTTGCTCGCCCGCTTGCGCTTCGCGGGTGGTGCCGATTGGGGTTCCTTTCCCGGTTCCATTGGTTTGTTTGCATCATATGGTTGGTTGTGGTGTGTTGAACGAGGGTTGCATAAATGGCTCGTTTTCTTTGTACCTAAAAAATGAATTCTCGTGCATACATCGACTATACTCATCGGTTTCCTCTTTTCCGGCCTGTTTCTTTTCCGTATCTACCTCCCTCCTCAAAGAGGTCAAAATAGTGATGCTGATGCCATCAAGAGATTCTGCTGACCCTAGTTTTGTATGAAGGACGGAGTTACGGTTGCCAAGCTCGCAAATCTCTGCTATCTGTAGATGAACAGGGGCCATCCCCAATAATGACTAAGGAGATCTGACCCAGCAGTATGGACTATGGCGGCTAGCTGCATGCGTATTCGCCATGGCTTGGCGGTAGCTAAGCCTCCATATAGTGTACAAGTGGGTATTTAGGTATTTCAATCTACCATTACTTTACTTATTACTTCCATCGCCAAATTTGCCTAGACTTCATGCTATACCGAGTCTCTTATATTGGCCCAGTTGAACTCTATAAAGTCTAAGTAGAAAGGAAAGTGATCCTGGCAACGTTTCCTACAACTCTTACTTGGATGTTGGAACCCGGAGTTATCGTTCTTCAGAATATAAGTATAATAAGAAACGGGTTGAGAAGCAAGGCAAAGCTGCAACTGAAGGTGACATATAAAAATGCGTGTGCGTCATGCCCATTGTCGTTGTAATGCTATTTAATATCGTCCCGCAACTAGAGCTCTCAATCCTTATTTGATCTTAACCTTCATCAACTATCAAACCTACCAAGTATAAACTCTAGATGACAGCTGAGGCTCATATCTGGGTGTCTCGGCTGAGTACAAAATACCCATGGTTCAAGTCTGGGGCGGTAGGTGATATACTATAGATCGATATATTATGGATATTGGCTCCATGCAATTGCCGCGAGGGGTCACTAAGTAGAACGACACAGAATTCAATCAGTGAGGTAATGCTGCAATGCTATTACTGTAGTAGTTCTAGACTAAATCACAATAGATAATAGGAGCATAACAAACGAGTAACCCTAGGCGCGTAAAGTCTGCCTAGACTGGAGGCCCCCTTTTCTGATAAGCCTGGAGAATACACTGAGATTGTCGCTCCCGGGTGATATTTAAACGATGTGCTGCCTAGTAACTTATAGGTAAGTCGTCAGAGCGGAATAACCTGCTGTTGATCGAGTATCAGATGTATCCGCTGAGTTAAGTCTATCGATAATTAGAGTCTATAATTGGGAAAATCCCTTTGAGTGGCGTCTATGTGCGCATTCCCCTGACAACTCAGGGCCGCTGATATATCGTGTATTTCCTCTGCCACAATGATACTATCATATGTAAACTTCGTCGTAGTGAAGAATTCATATACACCAAATATTTTAATCCCCTGTTCAAACGCCCAAGTGCCCCTGCAGATGCTGGTATTGATATATGTATGCATGCTCCGAAGATATCTATCGTGCCCTTGTGGTCGGCCATGACGCAAGGGTCTCCTTCGAGCCGTATTCTTCTTTATTGAGCTGGTCAGCAAGCCGCTGCGCGTTTTCTATCAACGCCCACGTTGCTACAGAGCTCCGATAGTCTACTTCTCTAGCTGTACTTTCAGGTGCCATCGTTGAAAATCGGTAGTAGTTGGAGTACTCGGGATCGGTTCTTGCAATTTTTTCGAAATCTTCCTCCTCTGCTTGTTCTGTCGGGCTGTTGGTGCCGGTATATGCTATGACGCGCCGTGATGGCTCTTTGGGGCCAGTCTCTTGAGAGGACTCAGGTATCGGTATAGTCTGACTTTCGTGAGTAGGTGTAGAGCCGTCCCCTTCTGCTTCCTCGGGCGCTTCGGCTACCTGAGGAGCTTTCGGTCCTGTTTTCTTGATGTTCTTCCATTCCATGAACAAGGAGGCGACAAAAGCAACAAGTACTATGCCCATCCCACAGATATTTATCCTCGAGATGGCATCGTTGTAGATCTGCTTCACGGCTGGTCGGTACGCCGGCGGCACGTTGTTGACCAGATCCTGAGCGCCCGAGCTGGTAACTTTGTCCGGGTCAACGCCGGGGATCTGCTCCAAATGCTCTACCATGTAGGTGCTCAGTAGGTTCTGCCCGACCGACGTGAAGATGGCACCGCCTAGTTGCTGTGCGAAGAACATTATCGAAACCCCGATTGGGATGTCAGGCTTGGGAAGCACGGCCTGTGCAGCGAGGCTCGATGACTGCATGCCCGTACCGAGCCCGAAACCGGTCAGGAACTGGTAACCGATCCAATGGGCAGACGTCTCGACGACTCTAAAGGTACTCATCAGACCCAGCCCCACAGCCATAAGACTTGTGCAAACGATCATAGATGGTACTATAGTATCGGGAATTAGTATTTTTTTTTTTTTGAGATATTTTAGGAGCTGTAACTCCTGAGTATACCTCAAATGGGAACTTTCGCTTCTGACAAGATAGAAAAGGTAAAAATCACTCTGGATGCTACTCACCGTAGTATCCGATCGCCTGGGTCAAACCTCCAGCTAAAATACTGGCGACAACAAGACTCAAAACCAATGGTAGTGTGTTGATACCGGACTGTATAGCGCTGGTGCCTTGTACGACCTGGACTATAGTCTAGCATTAGCCTGTATTCCCTCGGGCCAATAACGACTAAGAAAACCGCACAGGGACAACGGCAAAATTATACTTACACCACAGTGGCAAGAAATAAAAGGCCATCATCATGGATCCGGAGACACAGTACATAAACATCGTACCTGCGAAGACACTGCGCTGGGTAAGTACCCTGGCAGGGACCGTCGCGGTATGGGGCATAAGGAGTTGCACAGTCACAAAGCCGAAGAGCAGTACACCGAAGAGGACGAGTAGAAGGATGATTCGCCAGCTCTCCCATTCGTATGTCGATCCTCCCCATTGCAGGGCAAGCAGGAGACAGACGATGCTCGGCACGAGGAACGCAGTGCCCAGCGGATCTAATCGGGTAATGTGTTTCCAAACAGACGCTGGCTTGTGCTCCTCCTTCGGCAGGTGAAGAATAAAAATCAGACACGCCGCTGCGACTGCTCCGATGGGAAGATTGATGTAGAAACACCACCTGTGCGTTCTCCTGTTAGCATATCGATCTATTTTCGTTTCTGAGAGGAGATAGAACCAACCGCCAAGTAGCGCCGTCGGTAAAGGCTCCGCCGAGCAGGGGGCCAACGGAGGAGGCGATTCCGAAAACAATCCCGAACACGCCTTGGAAGGCGGGTCGCTTGCGTAGAGGAACCATCGGTATCATGATCAACATGGTACCGGTGAAGATTCCGGCTCCGCCCAGGCCCGCGAGGGCACGGCCGATGATGAAGGCGATCGAGCTGGGCGCCGCACCGCAGAGAGCAGACCCGGTTTCAAATACCAGGACAGTGAGCAAGAAGGTTCTGTTGCACACGCGCACACACACACAAGTTAGCCATCGTCCCTATTACCAGAGATCCGAGACACACAGCGGGTTAAGGGAAGCCGGAGAGGCGGGCACCTTTTCAAGTCGTAGAACTTATACACCCGGCCGAACAGGAGCTGCGATGCAGCGGTCGTCAACTGGTATGCCGAGCCATACCATCCGATATCTCCCAGGCTGTTGAACTCCTGCGTGATCTGGGGGATGGCGGTGCCGATGATGGTCCGGTCGAGCGCCACGAGAAACATGGCGAGGAATATGCTGATCATTACGGTCCAGAACTTGAGGGTCTTCGGCTGGAAGTTCAGCTCTGCCTCGTCGATAGGCTGCTCGGGCAGCGATGCTTCGGCATCATGGGCCGCTTTCTCGATACCATCAGGCATTGTAATTACTACTAGTGAATAGATTATGGATATCTGTATCGGATGTTCACCGTGATGATGACTAGATCACGGCGAAGAGATGGGAAGAGCGGAAGTAGGTAGAATAAGGCGGGAATCCGAAGTCTAAAGTATCGAAACAGAGCAGGGGACATCAAGTGGCATCTCTATCAGGCAGAAGCTTCTGCTCTACGCTTTAAGAGAATAATACTTTCCGAGCTTCGGGTACGGTTTGTATCCGAACACCTTAATCATACGACAGCTGGCTCGTAGAGGGGTGGAGTATTGAGTCACTGAACACCAACCTACGGATAACTATATTCTGACCTGGACGACGGCATGTAACTAGCCAACCCATACCCACAATAGGCATACATACCGTTGGGAGTTTCTCGACCTTACCTAGTCTGATCGTCAATGGGGGATTTGAAGGCATTACGGTTTACCTATGATAAACACTTAGTTTGACACTTTGTAGGTATCACGGACTAGGTTACGAGTGCTGTCTCTATAGTTAAGTCTGAGATTGGGGACGTCCGGAGAAAAGTAAGAGCCTCTTAGACTTTACCAACGGACTCCATTACCTAAGGAGGCAGGCCACGACAAAGGTAGTAGATAGGCCTAGGCGCGGCTAGCTGTGTTTACCAGCCAGGCCAGCTGAAGGGCTGGGGCAGTGAAAAGTGCACTAAGGTAGGCTGCTGTTGTGTTGCAACGGGAATAAAAGGAAATAGTTACAACTGGAGTTGTATTAGAGATAGAGTATGAAGATGAGCTAACAATCTACAGATCTGTAGTTTGGGACAACTAAATTAACGTGCAACGCACGTGACTAGCCCACACTACTATGGTGCTTTGGGTCGTTACATAATACTTGGCTTTTTTTTTTTTGTCAAGCTTCGGGTCCGAGCGCTCATTTCTCGGTACCGAGATCGTTAGGTTAGACCCGATGCACCCAACCGAAGCTTCTTTCATCCCATCGCAGCACATTCGCATCTGTCGACTTTCCAACCATGAATTTCATCTCAACGGATGTACACTTCTCGTTGTCCTCGTAGGATGTCTGCGGTTAGGATGTTGACTACACAGGCAGACAGGGGCATCATCTTTACCTAGATCTGCAAGTGCAGATTGTCGGTAGTTGATGTCAGATTACGGTGACTGACTACTACCTAAATCATCCAACCTGACATAGAGGAGGGAGGAAGCAGGAGACGGGAAGGAAGAGGAAGAAGGGAGGAGGGAGTTATCGTTTCTTTTAAGTTGTGTCGTATAGAGGAAGATGGCGCATGCACGGATGGCAAGCTTCCAAAGTCAGACGGATCAGCAGCAGCCTCTAAGAGTCCAAGATTTGCTTTCATCATCATCATCGTCGTCCTCGTCATTTATCGTTCTAAACCCTACACCGCTTCAGCTGGCATGCCAGCAGTGTTACCTCTACATTAGAGCTTATTACAGAGGTTAACCAGCCAAGTAGGTCCGTATAGTTGCTGCAATACTCCGAATCCTACTGCCTACCTTTTCCTGCTTTTCCTAATATAAGCTCAAACGAACCGAGTTCCATCAAGTCGACATAAGGCAAGGATCCCTTTATATGTTTGGCTTAGACCTGCATATTCTTTCCCATCCTCTGATTCCTCTTGTTCAATCGTGGAAATCGATCGTCAAGTCGATCGAGTCGATCAAGGGCTACCTAGGTAGACACGAACTTATACTTGCAGATAAGAAGGTAAGTAGCCTGGCAGCCCCTGGCAGCCTCTCCTCCATGGATGTTACCTAGCAGCCCATGCGTGTGCATAACGCAACCCGACAGGCAGACAGCCCTGCAGACTGACAGACAGGCAGGCCTCTTTGCCTCTATCTACGGCTCTCTGCAGCCAGCCTGACCCAGCCTGCACCAGCCCGTTCGCCCACACACAAGCACACCCCTTGCGCCCATACATATTTCAACCGTTTCCAACCTCTTCGGTCCCGAAAACCCCGCATCTTTGCTGTCGCGTCTTTGCAGACTTGCCAATGAACGCCACACTAGCATCAGTAGCATTTCCTCTCGTGTAGAACAAAAGCATTGCCTAATTGTCTGGCCGAGCCCTATCAATTGACTGCGCGCACCGGCCTGTCGGCTAACAACTGGCTGCTGACACTAGCTGCGTACAGACCCGTTAAGCTTCGGGACCGACTGAGAAACAAAGCTTCGCCATGCCCCCGACCCCAGAGTCGTCTCATGAGGGCGATGGCGCGGCATGCAATCCAGCAACGCCCACCGGCGTTACCACCATTCCCACTCCACCCAATCCGGACTCCTCCATGGTCAAGGTCACCAGAGGGCATAGCTGTGTGTTATGCCAACAACGCAAGGTCCGCTGCGATAAGAATAAACCATGTTCCAATTGCGTCAAGGCCGGTGTCGAGTGCCGTGTTGTACCACCCCAGCCGCCCAGGCGCAGGAAAAAGCGTGTACCGGAACGTGACCTGGTTGAGCGACTGAGAAAGTATGAGGCCTTGCTGCTGCAGAACGGTATCGAGTTCGACTCGCTCGGCCCGGATATCAAGATTATGGACCCTGGTAGTGTCGAGGACGGCGACGAGCTCGAACCCGAGTTCTTGAGGCAGAGGATCAAGGAGTCTCCGGGCGATACAGACCCGAATCTCATCTCCTCTCCTGGCGAGACCCCTCACGTCCCTAGGTGAGAGATGGCCTAAACTGACAGCCTCCGAGCCCGAGTATTACTGAACTAACGTCACTTGGCAATAGGACCTTTAAATGGTTCCCGTTTCAGAAGGAAGTCAGTGGCTATTGGTCATATTCATACCCCTAGATACTGATCTTATATAGTACCGCGTACAACAAGAGCTGCAGCCGCCTAGAGACTCGTCCGACGAGGAAGACGTTGGCTCATCTATCAACCATGCGTACGATAAAATGTACGACAATGCAGACGGCTTCCCGTTTGTGGTCGGTGGCCAGTACGTCAGCGTCACGAGCCAACATCCACCCACCATTCAGATATTGCAGTTATGGCAGATCTACTTAAATAACGTTAATCCTATTCTCAAGTTAACCCACACACCAACATTACAGGAGCGCATAATAGAGGCCGGCGCGGCCCTCGATAGAATATCCCGGGGACTTGAGGCCTTGATGTTTTCCATCTACCTTATGGCCATCACGAGTATGGACGATGAAGAAGTTGAAAGTACATTTAACGCATCAAGGCCGGCATTATTGGCCAAGTATTATAGTGCTGCCCAGCAAGCGTTACTGAACGCAGGTTTTATGCGGGCGCCGGACTTGACTTTGTTGCAGGCTTATCTGCTGTATCTTGTAAGATGCCTTCGAAATGGTCGTCTAGATTTCCTCCTGACAGATATTAGCTTGGTAGTCGACAGTATACAGATCCCCGGACACTGTTTTGCTTGACAGGAATAGGTGTACGCCTTGCCCACAGAATAGGCTTGCATCGTGATGGTGCCCAATTTAATCTCTCGCCTTTCGAGGTAGAAGAAAGAAGACGATTATGGTGGACCCTCGCAGGCTTCGATAGACGGATTGGGGAGTTGTGCGGCTCAGTGATCACCGCCATATCGAATGGGGGTAATTGTAAATTACCCCTCAACATCAACGACGCCGACTTACATCTCCATGCCAAAGACCCGCCCCACCCGCACACCGGCGCAACCGAGATGATATTTGCACTTACGCGCCTCGAGTTTGCCAAGGCCCCCGGTAACGATAAGATGAGGACTCACTCATCAGAGTCGAATCCACAAGCAGTAGCGAACATCGCCGATCACAGGTCGACAAACTTCCTCGAGCGCTTCTCCGCTTACATGGAAGATACGTATCTCAAATTCTGCGACCCAAAAATCCCGATTCACTACATGACGCTCCTCATGACCCGGGCCAATATCTGCAAGCTGAAAATAACATCGTCCTTCTTCCGCGTTGCACTCACGGCGCCTGCTCCTCTGCCGATGGCCGAGAGAGAATCCCTTTTCGTCGAGGCGATCAAGATGATCGAGTACGATAGCATGATACAGGTCCGCGACAGCCTCAAGGGATACAAATGGTACACGTATATGCATTTCCCTTTCCCGGCCTACATCTGTCTGCTCACCGAGCTGCGCCAGCGCACGACCGGCGACCTGTGCGAACGCGCGTGGGCGACGATCTGCGAGCATTTCGACCGGCGTAACATGCTGAGCCACATGCGCACCCCGATCCACCTATCCTTCAGCCCGCTCTTCGTCAAGGCCTGGGACGCCCGCGAGGCAGCCGAGGCGGCCCTCGGCCGCACCATCGTCCCGCCCCGCCTCATCACGTTCATGCGGCAGATCGAAGCGCGCGTGCCGAGAGCCGCTCGGAAGAAATCGCCCGTGCCGACGCCGTCGCCCAAGATCCCCGTCGTTAGCAACGCCTACGTGGCCGCGAACCAGCAGCAGCACCAGCATCAGGAGCAGCAGCAGCAGCAGCAGCAGCAGCAGCAAGCACTGGTACCAGCTGCGGGCGACGTGCCGGCCACGATGGCCATCTACCCGCCCGACGGCGGCGAAATGTACCCGAGCCTGTCGCAGGTGGACATGAACCGGCAGTTCGCCACGGCCTTCCCCGACGTCAACTTCGGCAACGACATGGACTGGAACATTCTTATGCAGGAGTACGGCGGCTTCGTCATGCCCCCCCAGATCAACAACCCCTACCCGGGCCAGATGCCGCCGCCCTCCATGCAGGACCCCAATCCGCCGGGTTGGTAGTGAGATTTTGTATTGTATGATATGAGGTATGTTTTTTTGATAATGCTTGGGTTAGCGGATGGGGTTGATGGATCGGTGAATGGTTGATTGGTTGGTTGGATGCTGCAATGAGGGGGTTTTTTGGCCCCCCTTGGGGTATATGGGTATACCCCCCTTTTGATATACATTCTTGGTCCTGTCTCTTCTTATTATGTATTTACTGTCCTCTCCGGCGTTCGGTTGTGGTATGGTATTCTGGGAGTATCGGATCACGTCCCTCGCTAGTTAATAAACTTATTACGTGACACTCTTTGAGTGCGATAGTATGACTATGTATGCTGACAGTGAGCATAATATAGGTAAGCACCAAGACCATGTAGAAAGAAGCATAGTACTGATGAATGTAGCTTAACATTTAGAAGCGATTAGCTTCGGATTTTGGTGTATGATGGGTGGTGTGCTACATCAGTAAACGTGTGGTGTGTGTTTGATGGTCCTCCTAATATGTGCTCTCCCCGAAAGCCCTGATCCGGTATCCAAGATACCTAATGTACCCAATGGCACCTCTCCTCCCCCCATCCCAAACCATCCCAAACACCGATCCTGCCCTTCGCAATTTCTGTCCTTCCCGATCGCTCGGCGTCTCTCCGTGTCCTTGCTCTCTTCCTTCCTGCCCTCGTATTATGAAAGTCTTGAAATAGAATCTTTCATGCCTCGCGGTCTCCTTTTGTGCATCTCGATAGACTAGGTAGGTAATGCTTCTCAAAGTCTTTGGTTTGTTTGTGGTCCGGGAACCCCTTTGCAGCAATCGCCGCTCGGTAGGTGTGGTATGATAGGTGAGATAGCCAGTACCAATTCTTGAGGGAAACGCAAGTTAGAATATATTAAAGAAGCAGATAAGATAGTTGGGATGGATAATGTCATCAAACCTTTGTACTGGGTTGGAGCTTTCTGCTTTTGCTTGCTGCTTCATATGAAAGACTCGAGTAGTAGTGTAGGTAGGTAGACGGGCAGGTATGTAGTAATAGAGAGCATGTCTGCGTGTATGTACCCAGCAGACAGACAGGACTTCACGCCATCAGCAGAAAGCGGAAAAACACCAGGGAAAGACAAACCTTTCGGGACGCCGAGGCATTGCAACGATCTAGATCAGCTGACTCGCAAGATTTTATTTTTATTTTTGTATATCACAAGCGGACAGCCACTCACCTCTCAACCCGCTAGATCTTTTCCTGGTCTCGGCCTTCTCTCAGAGGTAGACGTTAAGTACATCGACCTTGCTATGCAATAGGCAGTACCATTGTAGGTACGCTTGACTGACTAGAAGAGGATGACGATGAATTGCCCCCTGCTATGCAATTGCCAGCACCGATAGTGGTAGGTACGCTTGTCTTACAAGAGGGAACCCTTCCTATGCAATGGGCAGTACCGACTGGTACGCTTGACTTACTAGGGGGAACACCTGCTATGCAATGGGCAGTACCGATGATGTATCAGGTACGTCGGACTTACAAGAAGGGGTCTCTACTATGCAATAGGCAGCGCCAATGATAGGTACGCTTGACTGACAAGAGAGAGCCCCTAACATGTAATCGATAGTACTTATGATAAATTGGGTACGCTTGACTGACAAGAAGACGTCCCTGCCATGCAATAGGCAGCACCGATAGGCACGCTTGACTGACTGGAGGGAACGCACTGCTTTGCAATGGGCAGTACCGACGGTGAGGCATGCTTGACTTACGAGAGGGGACAAAGTTGCACAGTACAGAAGAGCCATTGGCAGCCACGAGGACGCTGGTGTTCTTATACAAGTGGGTTTAGTCGAACCTGAGAGAGTTGGCGTCGCCGTACTGAGATGCGAGATCAAGATGAGCGCTGCTACTGTTAGATGTGGGCCGATGTCATGATGACAAGCGAGGCTGAAGAAAAGTTTAGATACTTGAGGCAAGTAAAATATATTGCTTGGTTGGTTAGCAGTATAGTGGGATGGAAAGGCTTACTGGTGGTGATCGAGTCAGCTGGTGTGGGTTCTAGCTTGAAGCTACCTTGAGCTTAGGTTTGTTTGTTTTATTTTGTTGTTTTGCTTTGTTTTGTTGCTCCTATTGATCGAACAGGCGAGGGTTGCCTAGGCTACGTAAATATAGAAGAACATATGAAGAGAGGAGCATAGGATAGATTATGCAAAGCAACTAAACGTTGAAGGAATGGCTTACCTATTGGTGCCTTAGAGGCAGATTTCGACCACCTAAATGTGATTCATTATCAAAGTCGACCGTTGGTCAAGCATGACCCAAGATGAATTTAGGTAATGATAATGATAGATAGTCAAGCTAGACAAGCAACAGTAGTGTCATGGTCATGGTTGATAATGATGGTGATGGAAAGACCATGTTACTTGAGAAAGATGATGGATAACAAGCATGATCATGATGGTCTGGCATGAGGGATGGAAACCAAGAGTAATAGATGAGATGCGTGATGAAGCTCAGTAGAGTTATAGGTGGTTAAGACCAAGGTGGTTGATTTGGTTGTTTGGATGTGGAAGAGAGAAGGGATGGAAAAGATCTAAGAGGACAGAAGGACAAATAAATAATTCTGTTGAGGCAGAGAACCGGACAAGGTGACAATGTAGGTACCTACAATAGGTGAATGAGAAGGCAGGACCCACTCGAACCGATCTGGTCTCCTCGACACAATGGCAAACACCCGATTGGTTTGTAAGTCAGCGGTGCAGTAGAGCCTCACTTCAGAAGCAACTACATAGATACGTACCAACTGGTTGAATTATTCTCATTGGCCCAAACCTTCGACAATACGACTCGATGCCTTGTGTAACTACCATAATTCTGTATCTGGTCCCAGAAATACATAGGTACTCAGAAAGCAAACATTTCTTAGCAAACCTCGTCAACCAATGGATGCTTTCCGACGGTGAATTTCTGTTGGCTAAGTAATATAAAGTACGTATACAACTACATGACACTTCTGCTTTGAGTCACGATTCTGCTCCTGACTCACCTACGTTACTACGTAGTGGGCATGTGCAACACATTCTGACTCTGAAAGTTCTAATATTAATACTTACATATAGATACGTATTTGCTGAATACTTACATAGCACGCGGGAGTATCGAGTTTTTGATGCTAGATATGTGTTATGGCTCCCAGCATCATGGTCGATTTCTCAAGTAAATATGAGCATTCTTGACTTGATAGGAATGCCGGGTCTCTTGACCGATCTCCTAAGTATACCTTGAAACCATAATTCAGTATCACCAAATACTTCATGGCCTACCGTACTAGATTCTGGCCTACCCAAGGGTACGATATCAATACCTACAGAATGCCCAACGTCTGAGAATGAGGCCGTCTCAAACACTACAGACTCTCGATAGCCTTCAAATACGGTCAATATTTTCCCTGCTATTCAGCTCCGTCCCAAGATGATGGTCGGCTAGTCTTCGAATTCATCTGTTCCTACATCACCGCTTCCGAGTTACTTGGTGATACGGAATTCAGAGTATCAGCGTGAATCCGAAGTACATTTTCTAATGGCAAGATATGGTTTGAATTACTCGATAATTTACCAACTGACTGGATCCTCGAGATGCAGCATACGGAATAAGAAACCAACTGTCCGGAACCAGCTGTGATTTTCAATCCGGATCAGGCAGACACTATGAGGCGCTCGTATTGATCTCTCTCCTAGAACCGTTTTACGATATGCCGAGCTTATTTATTTCTCAAGAATGCTAGTGTCAACTTTACGCCTATCCTCCCTACACATCCGAAGACCTCCCAGTTCCCGCAGTGATTTTGACAATATCTCCTGCGATACCCAGGCGGCCTCCTAGCTTCTACCACACAGCACAATAACACAGATTACTGTCCTTTGAGACACAATCTTGGAGCGCAACGAAGGCATGGCGACTTGTGAGAAAATCTCGAGATTCAGCACCTCAACATGACAAACTCCACCGTTCTCGCCTTAAGATAAGATAAACTTGGGGGTGCGAATAAGGCGAAAGTGAAGGTACCTTGGGCATCAAGCCACGCGATGATATATAAGTTAGCGAGGTCCGTATAGTAATTAATACTATAAACCATCATAGTTGACTCAATTCAACTAGTGACATTGTGAAGTGTCTGCACACCGTTATGAGCAAGAGCCAATGTTGGGCCACGCGCTAGACCTTTGTGAGTTTCGGTCCACAATACTCCTTGAAGTTGGCTCTCCATCACGTTTCAACGCGCATATAGCTTTGTTTTGAGGGAATGCAGGCCTCCGTGGTACTCGTTGTAGTATAACGACTAGTCGATTAACGTTGAACCAATGCTATTCGGTATACCGTATCATGGCGGTATGATATAGACTCTTTTATAGAGTGTCGCACGCGCACTTATACGCGTGTATACCATGTTATTACCGCCATCACGAATAGTCAGTGTGGATACAACAGTATAGCCGTCTAAGCCTTCATACACAGTCAAATACATAGCCAGTAGGAGATTAGTCGGGTACCCCATAACTTGCGTAAGGCTGATGGCGTTTACGTACGGACATGGATCCATTGAGCCTATCGCATGAATGCTATTACGAATACCTGCCCACACCCATAATATACATGGGGCATCTCGGCCAACGAAATACTTATATTACTCTGCGGACGCAGGCGTTAGTCAAACTCAGCCAAAGAATGGTGAGCCAATAGTACGACTCGTAGGACGGTTTCTGTCGTTCGATATGTAGAGCCAGCAAATCATGTGTATTTTTATCGTTGCTCACGAAGGGGTTTAAAAGAAGCTTCTCCAAATTATCATTATCATGTACCAATCTTAAACCCTACACAGCTCTATCCACGTTCCGACGCAACTCCACTATGACCGGAATCAACTGCCGCCCACGTCCCGCGATCGTGGCTTCGTAAATTTGTTCGGCTTAAATTGCTGTATCCAGCAGTAGATGCCGCGAAGACACGTAAGATCACCCGATGTGGAAGCCGTTTAGGGCTCCCAACTATAGCTGTCTCTATAATTGATGCGTACTCTTCATGTTTATTATTGTAGAACCTGTATACGGAATGACATAATTGGTACAAAAATTCTTTAACTCCACAATGGGAGATAGCATCATTTCAAGGGGCGCAGTGTATGTGTACGCAACGCGCATGCAGACATAGGGATAGTATGTACATAGATTGATGTAGACGAGGATGCAGAGCCTCAAAGTGGTATCTATATAATAACCGCGAGGTAGTACGCCGCGGTGTTTATTGCTGTTTCTCCCATCACCCTGCTCTACCTAGTCTTTCTTTCATATCCAGTCGCTCACTCGGTAGTTGTTGGACATCCTATCACTCACTGCACCGGTCCGCCGCTATAATGAAGTTCACTCCTATCCTTGCATTGATCAGCGTTGCGGGCGTGTTTGCGCACCCGGAGCGCCACACGACGCCTGAGAAAGCGAAGCGAGAGGCCAAGCTGATCGGCCGCTCGACCAACAAATGCGCCGGGGCGATTGAGGCTCGCAAAGCTGAAGTTATCGCCAGAAGAACCGAGAGGCTCTATCAGCGGCGAGTCGCCGACGCGGCGATCAAGGGCAACAATAACTACAGCAAGCGAAACGAGCTGAAGTACACCACCATCCAGAACGACACCTGTGTCCTGGCTCCTGAGACGGTTTGGGGTCCTTACGGCGTCGACGGCGAAATCATGCGCCACGACCTTCGCGAGAGTCAGGAAGGAGTGGACATCTACATGGACATCGGCCTTATCGACGTCGACACATGCGAGCCTTTGTCCGGCGCGGCCCTCACCATCTGGAACTGCAATGCCTCGGGTTTTTACTCGGGATTCACCGGGGTGAACCCCGACACGGTCGAGTTGCTCGATGGCTGGACGAAGCGCGACGACGGGACCACCGATGACGAGACCTTCCTCCGTGGGGTCCAGATCTCGGACCAGAACGGCATGGTCGAATTCCTGACCAAGTTCCCGGGCTACTACACCTCTCGTACCACGCACGTCCACGTCACCGTCCAGACCGATATCAGGAATGGCACCAGCTACTCGGCGAGCAGCGTGCAGCACCTCGGACAGGTCTTCTTCGAGGAGGATCTGATCAACTCCATCTACGCGCTGGAGCCGTACTCGGCGCATCTCGCAACCCTAGACCGTGTCACGAATTCCGACGACAGCCTCTTCAGCACTGCGAACGCCGACGGCTATGGTGCAGTTGTCAGCGTTGAGCAGATCGGCGCCAATCTTGCCGACGGACTAGTCGGATACGTGAGTTACCTATTCTTTTCGCTCCCTAGTCAGGTACCCAAGTACGCATCAGGGCTAACCGCCACACAGATCACAATCGGCATCAACAGGACTGCCGAAGCTGCCCTGACTACGGGTGGCAGTGTCAACCCCCAGGGTTTCCTCCCTACCGTGTCCGTTGCCTCCAGCAAGTATGCCGAGGCTACCGCCGCCGATATCGCGGCTGGCTATACCTCATAGCGGGATGCAGATTCCGAACCACGGTTTTTCTTCATTGTAGATAGGTTCCTGGGCATTGTAACCAGCACGGCATGGCATTGGATGAGACAAAAAGCGTATTTGGGATGGAAGATTGCATATAGATGGGGTCGATCAGCGGCGATGAATTGGAATAAACACTTTGAGCCATTACTTTGGACTGAATGACCTCTTCGGCATGCCTACATCGCACGGCTTTTTGCAACACATTACCTAGGTATTACGTCTATAACTTGTTATAGCACGATGTCTAGGAGGGAAAGACTGTTTCTATAAAGCCTCCAAATTTAGGCCTCTAACCTCATTCATCTAACGATGCAAGTATCGGCTATGTGCATAGTGGGGGTGGCACCAAATCTGAGTCCAACCGATATAAATATTAATAAGAAAGTTGATGTCATAGCAATCCGAATTGGTGTAGTGGCTAACATTTGACGCTCTCAACTAAGATCCGTCAAGCCCGGGGTTCGATTCCCCGATTCGGAGTTTCTCTTTTGATTTTCTTGATTTTTACCCTCCGTCTTGACTATCCTTTTTCTGCATCATTTCTTTAACATTTGACGTTGTATAAGGGATGGTTTATTATTACTAGTTTTGAGAAAATCTTATAGCATTTAAAATATGTAATAGTTGTCTTATATTATTATAATAATTAAAGACATTATTGCCTAAACTGCGTTAAGTTTAAACTTAACGGCTGCGACTAATAATAAAAAGTAAACTAACTATGCTCATAGTTCTAAATATATTATAGTAGAAAAGTTAGTGATATCAATAAATGTTCAGCTGTAGTTAACCGCTAGTAAAATGATATGTCTAATTGCCCTTAATGCCTTCCACGTAGGTGGCGAAGACAACTCATCTCTCATTATATGCAAAAGTTTGCAATATTAGTTCTTGAGGTTATTGAATGTCTCCTGTCGTCGATCCTGCATCAGAAGCATGTTGTTATGAGCTACAGTCCACTCCCTGGTCTACTATATGTGACATCATATTATACTTGATATAATATCGAGACAGCGGCTCTTTGTGGCGCCGGCCAGCCTTCTATCGCGATACACTCTCAAGGCGACGACACGTATAAGACATCATGTGTGCCTGTCGAATAAGTCAATGTGTGAGACCCCTACTGTTTATCTATGTTAAAAACCGTTGCAGTGCTACTGTTTGGAGTAGAGCATCACGGTTTAATAGGGCTTAATAGCAAACGGCCGAGATGTTGTGATACGCTGTTGGAAAACTGTATTGACAGATTAGACATATTAATTTATCGTTATGACTAAGACATGCATTCCTCCTCATGAACGTGTTATTTTTTCTGTGTATATAAAATCGTAGCACGGATTAGGCCGTGTTCACATATGTGATTCAATTACCTAGGCATATATTTTGATCTCGTTAGCCCACATAGAAGAAGTATATACTAATGCTCATGCACATATTAATCAGTCATTGCGCTGACGTGATCGATACAGGCGCCTCGCCATCCCACCAACACGATATTCTTGTTTGAGGCTTCAATGTACTATGTATACTTAGCATGAGCTTACACGTGTAGATTCTCCTGACATTTGCATTGCAGGTAGGGCGGGTAAGAACTAGAAGACGTGCAGCTCTAGGTCGGGTCGGTGAAACACATATATAAAGGGGCTGAAAATAAGGCGTTGTGACAGATCGCCCTAACATGTTCAAATTCGAATGAATACTAAACAGTATAACGAAATTCGTAATTCATATTGCTACGGGTTCCCTCTCGGTCGAGTGTATTGAGTACTATATTTGGTCGCTCACCGGGCACACAAGGACTCCATATGTGCCACAACAATGTCGCTGTTACGTATGGGTATCACACAGTGAATGCACAGCGTTCGTGCGGCTGAGCGCCGTTCCGGTAGCGCCGTTGAACTATTCAACTAATGTCCGCTCGCTTTTCATGAAAACGTATGTACTGTTTTAAAAGCGTGTAAGACGGAGTAACTGAAGGTTGAGTAACTGCCAATATACCGCATCATTGGGCACAGCACTACAGTTCGGTATCGCTAGGATTCTCGCCTGCATCAGCTCCATAAAGCTCCTTTGCTTATCGGGGCTTGAAGGGAAGGCGAATACATTGGTAGTTGGAGGTCGCCTAAGGATTCGAGCGATTGGTTACCATCAACATATTCGGCCGAGGCGTAGGTATCAAGATACTCCGCCACCGAATGTTCGAAAAAATGATATGCCACTGATTAACTTAATAGCTTAGGTGGCCAATAATAGGATTCTCCTTGCATGTCACATGCGTTAACTGTAGGAATAGATGGGAATACAAAAGGGGGGGCTCCATGGCTCGTCGTTGATCTGGAGCTGCCTTGAAACTTCTTCGGGAGGTAGCAATATCGTATTAAGAAAAATGCATGGAACAATCAAAGTTACCACGGCTTATAAGCCGAAAGTGTTAATCATCGGAGCTGGTCTCGGAGGCCTGACTCTTGCTCAGATATTTCGCAAGAGCGACATTCCTTACGAGATCTTCGAGCGAGATGAGCATGAGGTGTCGAGAGCTCAGGGCTGGTCCCTGACTATGCACAGGTGAGTATAAAATCCGCTCAACTGACCAATATCGTAATGGGATCTAAGATTTCGTATTCTCCAGTGTGTTGGATGATCTATTAACATCCTTTCCGGATGACATGCCTAACTTTAGGGAGTCTGTCCACCACCTCAACCCATTGGATCTAGAAACTCAAGTCGTCTTCTATTTTCACAATGATCGCCTTGGAGTAGAGAGTACCCCGTCAGCACCCACCCTGAGGGCCAATCGACTACGGCTCCGGTCATGGCTGACTACGAATATCAACGTTCAGTATGGCAAGGTAGCTAGCAAGATCGAGAGATCAGGTAGCGAGATGATTGTCACCTTTCAGAACGGTACCAGCACAACCGGCGACATTGTCGTGGGTGCTGATGGCGCAAATAGTATAGGTGAGCCTCAACGCTTGGTCTTTATTGCTCCTGGTATCTGCGGAATGTAGATTGCCTAACGCTGGCGTAGTGAGAGAGCACATCCTCGGAATACCAAACACAGATATCCTCAAGAACATCCCGATCAGTTCGATTACCGGGGAAACTAAGCTGAGTGGAAAGTCCTTCGAGCGCCAATTAGAAATCGCTCACAGCATGGCGATCATCCCGATCACCACCGGCGATAACTGGAACAACCTATTCCACGGGTTAACCAAGGTGTTCCCGGACGGCCAATCGGGCGAATTCTTCTGGGTTATCTCCTGGCACGACCCGCTTGCTCAGCACACCGGTCGAATATCGGTAAATACATATTCGAAGCAAGAGCGTCTCGACATAGCCCTAAAGATGACCGAGCACATGGATCCCAAGTTCAGGCAGATCATCCAGGAGACACCCGTGGACGGCATTCGGGATATCGGGTGGGTACCAGCAGATGCGCAGATCGACGCCATACCGCTCGGGAGGGCGACGATTCTCGGAGATGCCGTACACCCGATGACGCCGTACAAAGCCGAGGGCGGCGTCCATGCCATGCGCGATGCGCTCAGCTTAGGCAAGCTCATATGTGAACTAGAGACACCGGACGATGCAGCGCTGTATCGCGCATTGACTAAGTTTTACGCGGAGATGATTCCTCGCGGTATCGAAGCGGTTCAACTCTCCAGATACTTCTTAGAGAGATTCAGGCATGATGCCACCAATGTCAAAGCTTGGGGCCACCCCGTATCTAGTCTCCCGGATGAGAAGCTAGATATTGGGGTCGGGGGCGTGCGGGGCGTGACAAAGGGGATATGCAAATTGAAGTTAGTTCCAAGTAAGTGATGACCGGGTTTGGCATTATCTAGGGGTTCCGTGTATTGGCTATGATAGTATAGGAGTTACAGACGGTGTTCCACCCTTTCGCAAATTTTATTTTTTCAGCATAAGTATGTGCTGTGCAAGATGTTCGCAACGAAATATGCGTGGCCTCACATTAAACGCATCCTCCTCTAATCACCCCAAGTCGGATGAACCCGTGTCAATTAGTTTCTCCGGTCTCTTTCTTGCTCCTATCATACGGTCTAGTACGTCGAAATATAGCCCAACATCCTATTCGAACACTCTTTGTGCAGTCAACAGCCTTTGAGAATGTCTTGTGCCACTTGTGGACATCTCCTCGAGGACTAGGTGCTGCGGGCTTACCATCGCGAGCCTGAGTGCACACCAGCCAAGGATCAATGAGCCTCAGGGCCGAATCGCCGAAGTCCTGGAGTAGGAATGCCCAGAAATAAGAAATGCCCACCCCCTTCGTCTACGAAGCCAGACTTCGCGCACCAAGGGTTGGACGGGCGATATTGAAGAAGGCAAGCGGGCCACTATCAAAACACATCCACACTGCCACATAACTATAAGCCGCACAACACTTGTTGGTGGATAGCCTTGGCGTCTAATAATCAGGTATCTATCTAACTATCTTGTTATTTTACTCAACTAAATATCAAGTGATTTAGAGTCATTGGCAAATAAATGGTGTTGTTGTTACCTAACTCCCGGCTTGTTGGCTTGCAGGGGTAGTTGGTGGCTGAGTGATTGCCGTCGTGGTTAGCAGCGAACATCTATAAGTTCACCCCTGGCTCGACGCATTTCCGTAGGATACCGGTGATTATATACGGAGCTCCGAGGATTTATGGGTCTTATCTCGGCCCCGCTAGCTGAGTCAAGATATTGTGCATATGAAAGCCAGTGTCAAGAGGGCACTCATCATTCGTTTACTAAGATTAATTAATACATCAAACGTCCCTTTTCCAAATTCTGTACTCATCTTTGAGATACGATATGATGCGATGGCTACATAACTGAAAAATTTTGGGTGCTGTCTATAGTGCACATTAAAGTCCTAAGGAGGTAGGTAATGGGTTTATCGCGTATATTGGGCAAGGTGAGCTGCCTTAGGGTATACGTGGCTATAGGAAGAGGTAGCGGCTTTAACGGTTACCTTAGGTAGCTCGCCGTAGCCTAAAACAGCCCAATAAGTGTTAGTTGATTTAAGAAAAAGGGGAGGAATAATGCCCAATAAGTGTTATTTAAGGAAAGAAAAAGAAGCGACCGTGGTATGCGTACGTGGTATATGCGGATCGGATGGAGGTCGGATGGATGATGAAAAGGAGAGGTTTTGAAATAATGGCCTAGTGGCTGTCAGCGTCCTTTTATACCCTAATAGGTCAGGTGGTAGTGTGGGACTTAAATGGCCTATAGAACCATTTACTTATTATGAGTCTTGAAGCCGTTGGCCCCTTAAGTTGTGTTTGCGTGTGGTGTCTTATGGCTACGTATGCAGTAATTGAGAGCTTAATCACGGGTAGACCAGAATAGGTAAATTTCAGTTCCACGTTCGTCATGCAGGATACCGGTCCCATGGTATACGACTTAGGTTGCTCCCCGAGGTTTATAACAAAAATTGGTTTAATCTATGGACATACACCCAAGCGCCGATATTAGGTAGCTTGGTTGCCATTACAAGACGCGACGAACCTCCAAGTATGGCTATTATGCTCCAGACCATTCTCACCCTCTAACCGGATTGCCGGAACCCCGTCTTAAAGCTGTGAGTATTACAAACGCCCTCTACTCTATGTTGTAATAGTGGACAAGGGTTGATAAGTCCATTTGGAGAAATGCTGACAATGCAGTCCTTCCAATATTACTTTATAAGACAGTTTCATATACCTTTCGTTTCTATGCCTCCAATAGTCAGGCGGATATTCAATGATCCTTCCAACACGTATTGCCAATGAACGCCTTGAGCATCAATAGCGAGCGATGGCTTGAAGCTCGATCAGATAGTATCGGCCAGTTGGTCGTCGAGCTCGAGTTGGATACTGGGGCTGCTAGTCCGTGGTTGATCCTCGCTTTCGGTCACCTTGCTGCCAGTAGGCGTGAAGCGACGAATGCGCTTGAGACTCTTCTCGGAGTTGCTCGCAACGCGGGAGGATGCATTTGCGTCACCGGCAGCATTGGGATTCATATCTGGGTGCGTAAAGACATTCGCGACATTCGTGAGGTCATTTCTAAATTCACCAGTGGACGCAGAACGTTGCGAGAAAGCACCCGAGAATGTTCTCTGGCTCGGGGGTGAGTTGTTCGAGCTATTATCCTTGCCCTCTTTGCTAGAGTTGTAGAATGACGACTGTGATACCTTTCGCATCTCAACATGCTCGAGGGATGACGTACTATCATTCGAAATGTCTTGGTTGAGGCGATTCTCCTTCCGTGACTTGATTTCTTGGGCGGGCAGGGAAATGTTTCCACCCTGGACAGGAAGGGGATGTGGCTGGTTAAGTAATGAATGTGTGAGAGAGGTGGCGAGTTCGGATGAGAAGTTCGTATTAGAATTATTGAAAAATTCGTTCGATTGCATGTCTGTGGTGAACTGTTTGTCAGCCCCAGCCCCAGAATTAGCCTTCATACGAGCTTGCTGGGAACCAATCAAGGCGTTGAGGTACTGGGCTGATGTACTTCCAGGAGTGCTGATCTTGTTTATGTCAATACCAAGTTCGTCAACAAAGTTCGTGCCACCCAGAGTTGTTGGCGTGTTGGTTGGTGCTTTGGAGCCTTGGGTGCTGAAGTCTGCCTCTTCAACGCTGGCCCCAGAGAAACTCATGAGCTGAGACGTCGACATGCTTTGGTCATCGTTAGAATTGGCTAGACCGAAGTCAAGTATACTAGTATCTGTGTGCGACGCTTTAGTGGCACTAGTGATTTTGCGGCTCGAAGCAGGGTTGTAGCTGGACTTGCCGGTGTCAATGGTCTGAGTATAACCAACTGGTCCAAAGTTGTTCGCCCAGTCAAGATAAGCAGTGGGGTCCGACGTTTGGTTACCTAGTTGATCAACATAACCGGAACTAGATCCGATTCCGCTCCGTTGCAAGAAGGCTTGAGTGTTCGGCATAGAACCAAGGAAGTTGTTGGTGTTGGACTGTGCCAATCCAGGAGGGCCAGACCCATATCTAGAGGAGCTCGATGTGCTTTTCATGAGACTCGCTCGACGACGGGGAGAATGAAGATGTGATTCCGGACCGTCTTCGTGATGCTCTGATGGTACAGGTACCGTGGGATTGAAAGGGCTGCGACGCCACATGGCGGGATTGGGCCAAGCAATCCCGGAGCTCTCGAGGATATCTTAAAGGTAACATATGTTAGTTTACAGAAGAACCATTGCGCGTAATCGAGATCAAGTAGGTAAATCGCGTACCAAGCGGAGCATGTTGGAAAGAAAATGCAACGACATTTTTGACTCGCTCAATGGGAACAGTCAGCGAGTCCCTTGGGAAGCCCTCGCTAATGACAATCTTGATCCGACCAATCTCGTCTGCGGGACTCCAGTAACTTTGTCGGAGCACTTCACTGCGGAATTGCGGGAACCTGAGGACTTCGAGATCTCCATTCTTGGTAAACTCTAACCACTTGTCAGCTCTTGACGACATGTCTTGGATACAGTGAATCGGCTTACCAAAACTATGGTTAATCAACTGAGGCCAGGGTCCAGTACGACTAATGGAGGCAGACCTAGGAGTGACGGTCAGGACTCGGCTTAATTATAAAATACTCGGAAACATACGAAACTAAACGACCATCGATCAAGACTCGTGCTTCAAACTTGACCAACTCGGGATGCTTGCTGTAGTTTCTCGTGAACTGGCTGATCTCAGGGGTCTTCCAGCAATGGAGCGAGATGTTGAATTCGGTCCCAGGAGAGAGTCCCGGCATGAAGCACGTCATGGTAGGCAGGCCGAAGGATCCGTGAGTGTACGCGAACTCTGTCCGGATTCGAATCAGCAAATCGTCAACGAAACCAGGCAGGATAGAACCACTCGTGAATCTAGCTTTTGAAAGCCTCAAACTACTCGAGAGGGGCAGGGAAGTCATGCTAGTAATACCTTACATACCGGTATCGTGGACAACATGGCAATTAGACTTGAACTCCTTCATTGGAATCTTGGAATCCTTGGGGAACAGTAGCACATCCCAATCTTCATACCGCATCTTCACTAATGTTGTCTATATCGTTCGAATAGAAGCAAAAGAAGAGGTTGAGGGTGACAATGATCATGGACTGAGATAAGCGAGAGGACCTAGATTGGGAAACGCCCTTATGAAAGAAGCATGGACAGGAAAGTCTGGGCTGGAAGATGTTTGGTGATGTAGGTAGATTAGAACAGTTGGACTCGACAGAGTTGAAGAGAGATACTAGTCTCCCCTGATCATAGGCAAGATACGGACTTACTGATGCGCAGCTTCCAGCAAGTGTCACTATCTATGCAGTTTCCTGTCATCGTCGTCGATTGAATGGGTACATAGCACCTTTCAATTAAATGTCTGCCAATTAGGCCAGTATCTTCCAATCGCCATTGCTGGATTAGACCTCAACATGGGTATAGGATTGATACCTACCAAAGAACCGACCTAACCTTGTGTCATCGTGCATCAGTAGCTTGAAGTATGATATGGATCTAGGCTGGCATCCACTTTGGGTCCTTTCCACTCGAGAATGTCCCAGGAAGGTCATATAGGTAGTCGAGATCTAAGCTTGTATTGGCAGCACTTGCAGAAGCAGATCAACCCGACATAGCGAGAATTAGACTTGACAAATATTTTGCCATTGAACAAATGGGATATAAGGCTTGTATGAAGGTCAGTCCGTTTGTCAAGCTACCGTTAGCTCGCCTTAGGATCTGAAAAGGCTGCTGAAGTCCGTGGCCAAGACTCATGTGTAAACTTCCACCAATGCCTGTTTGGTCTATGTACAGATAATCTACGCCTCTTCCTCCTGCTGGGTCTGGAATGGTTCTGGGTCACCAGGAGCTCTTGCCTGGGAACATAGTTAGTATGGTATTTGTATGCATCACTCGACCGATGATGAATGGACCTACTCTCACAGCACCGGGACCGCCTAGTTCCCGCTCTAGACCACCCTCATACTCAGTTGGATATGACGGCCTGTCAGGATATAATCTGCCAACGACCCAGCACACACCGACAAAGGTGGCAATGAATGCGCCAATTTGCCATAACCCTTTGCCAGGGGAGATCCAGGTATATTCATGAGGAGAAAACATGCCCAGTATGTCATGATCCTCATGAACAGGCTCGCCGTAGTTTCTTCGCTCCTGCTTATCCCACCAGTCGGCGTGCGGATCGCGGAATTGTCGCTTGATTCGAGGCGGGTTCACGTAACCGCCGTTCTAAACGCATCAGTTACCACCTATACCCGAAGCATTCCCAACAGTGTGCACTAACCAATTCCGGGTCCTCTTCGTCGGTAAGATTGGGCCTACTTGGATACTTGTCTTCAATGACTTGTCTGTCGTTCATAGAGGGCGGGAAGAATGTGCGTTGCTGGACAATGGGTAGTCTTCGCGACGCCGATGTTACCGATCGGAGAGCCGAAGCCCTCACGATTCGATGGGGAAGCATCTGTGGTAGCTGTGTTAGAAACTGAAGCTCTGTTGAGTCTAATTGAAACGTACTGTGGGCTACCAGATGCCTCAATGCGATCGAATTCCTGCGTGTGTTGACTGAGAGATTGGATTACTTGGTTTGATTGATGATACAACTCAGGTAGCGTAGCTTAAGCTGTAATTGGAAGTTGATGCCTTGGCCTTCAGGCGCTAAGAATGCCCACTACATAGTACATGTACGTCACGTATACCGTATTTTATCATAAGTACCGTCTGATACGCTCCGTATTCACGTACAATACGGTTCTCTAGTACCCCAACATCCATGCTTTCCGAATGGGTAGACGAACGCACGGACCACAATAAGTCCCTCACGTCAAGACCAACAAGTCCGTGACGAGGCGGAGAGTAGACGAAATTTTTGAATCATCATCAAACTGCTGATAAACGCCATTTATAGCACAAAAATCATCACTGCGTCCGAACCAGAGCTCTGAACATGATCAGAATTTCACATGATAATCTACTGGTTATTGTCTACCTGTAGACGTACTTTTTAATACACCAAATGCCTGTTTCATTGAGAACAGCGTCTTTCTTTTCTCCAAGAACCCTGGACAGCTATGACGGCCACCGCGTCGCCCGAGTCTGCGCCTCCACACGACCACCCAAACTCTCACAACCTCCAACCTCCAACCGACCAAACAACCTACGATGATGCCGAAATTCCCTCTGTTCCCTCAGATAACCCCTCACGTCAGGATCTGAAATCCGAACAACCTAATGGTAGCGAAAAAAAGGCTGAGACAAATGGTATTGACGAGGACGAGTTAGTTGCAAACCCTGATGATGACGCCAATGCGAATGGGCGACCTGCCAAACGCCGCCGAGTCCGTGACCCAACGCCACACAGCACAACTCGTCGACCGAAACCTATCTCTCCGCCCTGGAAGAGAATAGGCGCTGATGGGCCCACCACCTTCACCGAAAATGGCAGACGCAGATCTGGACGGACTAACCAGGTCCCTCTGGAGTTGCAGCCACAAAGCAACAAGCGGATGACTCGAGGCGCCCTCCACGGCCTTCAGCCTACTTCCCCCCCAAAGACCAATCGCCCTACCCTGAATAGCCACGTGAATGCGAGCCAAAAGAACGCGTCTACTCGGAAGGGAACTTCGTCCAAAGCCCCTCCGCCTACCGCCAAGCCCAATACGAGGAGGTCTTTGACTAACGGATCGAAGTCTTCACCGAAAACTCGCAGACATTCACCTTCGCCACCGCCGCCGCCGCCATCACAGCAATCATCATCAGTACGTTCCACCGGAACGCGACGAAGTTCAAGAAATCTCCGCGACAGCGTCAATACTCCTACTCGCGACTCCAAACAGGTTCTTAAAGAAAGTCCCAACTTACACCCGACCAAGATTCGCTTCCGGCTAAAGCCTTCCATTCCCATTGTTCATCCCGCGCAAGTCAATGTTTTTCCAGGCCAGACTGTCGCTCGTCCCAAGGTCGGGTCTAGTTTTCAAGACTTTATCACACAGGCTTCAAGCATAGATGTAAAGGATGGTGGCTGGCTGGATACTGCTGATGAAGGGCCTCCGTATACGGAAGCGCTAGCTGAGAAAGATGCCAATATCATTCTACGGGTCGAGGCCGAAGTCCAGCCTGGTGGGTTGCTCAGTGAGGAACGCTCCACACTCTTCGTGCCGGAGCCTGTCGAGGAACCTCCCCGGCAGTGGGCGCATATGGATCATCTTGTCAAGCAGATGGCTAATTTCCGCAAGTTGATGCTGATGGAACAGCAAAGGCACAAGGCTGCGGCAAAGCGACTGGCCGAGGCTTGCCGCGACGAGTGGTTACGTCGGCAACCGAAGACGGCTGAGGAGATCGAGGCTGAGGAGAGGGCTGCATGGACTGGACACTACAGGACAGTCATGAAAGCGATCGCTGGGACATGGGAGAATGTCAAAACTGAGATCAATCGACGTCGTCTGGAAGAGTGGGAGGCTGCAGAGCAGAAACGAGTCAAAGCTGCCCTGAATGAGGCCGTAACCATGTCCGAGCTGAAGCTACGGGCCCGTGGAGCACACCTCGATCCTGAAGCGATGTCCGACGAAGAAGAAGAAGAGCTTGACGAGTCTGATATCGAAGACGGCAACGAAGACGAGGATCTAATAACGGATGAAGAGTTAGCTTCAGAGGACGGATCCGACGAAGACGAGGATGAGGATAACATGTCTTCGTCAGGTGACGAAGAAGACGCAAAATCTGATATTTCAGATGAGGCACTGACGCAAGATCAGCTGCGGCAGAAGTATGCGAATGTGCCGGATCTCACACCTGGAGATGTAGTAGATGGTGAGGGCAGCAGCAACAATACAGCGCACGCGCAGCCAGAAGACCAAGGCGAGACGACAGATGAGTCTATTGATATGGATGATGATTTAGGTTCAAGTGATGAGGATATGGATGACGTTGAAGGTGTCGACGCTTCGGATGACGAAGATGAAAGTCCTGAAGATGAGGAACCATCAGGACTTCTAGGCCTATTCTTCGGCAGGTCAGAACTAGAAAAGATGAAGCAAGAGGCGCCTGTTGATGAATCACCGTCGCCTCAGGAAGATGTTGAGATGGTGGATGTTCCAGAAGTCGAGTCAGCTCCGCCCGCAAGGAAGGCTTCGGATATGCAGGATGTGAATGGCGATCAAGTATCAGTCAATCAGGTCTCCCAAA
This sequence comes from Xylariaceae sp. FL0662B, assembly GCA_022376535.1. Lineage (NCBI taxonomy): Eukaryota > Fungi > Ascomycota > Sordariomycetes > Xylariales > Xylariaceae > Xylariaceae sp. FL0662B. The sequence continues at coordinate 175,677 of JAJJKD010000054.1, forward strand.
ATGACGCTCTATCTAGTGATAAGGATGGCTCGAAAAACCTTGTCGAAGCGCCAACTACGTGTATCGGGCAACATAAAGTCATCAAGGGGAAACTTCCAAGCTCAGAACCTGCGAGAGCTGAGCCGCCGGAAAACCCGTCTAAGCCCAATAAACCTGACGAACCCGCGAATGTGCCAGTGTCGTTGCAGGCTCAGGATGTGGAAATGGAAACCATCGATGCTGTTGGACGAGTCAAAGATGGCGTCGATACTGAAACCTCGCCTTTGACTAGCAAGCAGGGAACATCGACAGTACCTAGTGTTGAGGTCACAGCCGCACCTTCTGATCAGTCGCAGACATCGTTTGGTACAAATGGTATTACGAATCTTGCAAGTCGTGACCAAAGTCAGTCGCCTCGGAGATCCGATACTAAGCCTTCAGAGCCAGACACTCCTTCTGTCGTTAGGTCGGGCGTGAGCAGATCGACTTCACCTCAACCGCAAGTGCCTAAGACAGAAGTTCCGTTTTTACTTCGTGGGGACTTGCGTGAATATCAGCACTACGGTTTGGATTGGCTTGCCGGTTTGTACAGAAATCAGACCAATGGGATACTCGCAGACGAAATGGGTCTCGGGAAGACGATTCAGACAATCGCCTTGCTAGCGCACCTTGCCTGTTATCACGAAGTATGGGGTCCCCACTTGGTCATCGTCCCAACTAGTGTGATGCTGAACTGGGAAATGGAATTCAAGAAGTGGTGCCCTGGATTCAAAGTGTTGTCATACTATGGCAGCATCGACGAGCGCAAGCGAAAACGTCAAGGATGGAAGACAGACGACATGTGGAATGTGTGCATCACGTCCTATCAAATAGTCTTGCAAGATCAACAGGTCTTCAAGCGCAGACAATGGCATTACATGATCCTGGATGAGGCGCACAACATCAAGAACTTCAAGTCCAAGCGCTGGCAGACGCTGCTCACGTTTAATACCCAGGCTCGACTCCTGCTAACGGGTACGCCGTTGCAGAACAATCTCACTGAGCTCTGGTCACTGCTGTTTTTCTTGATGCCATCTGAGAACGGCGTTGGCGGTTTCGCAGATTTAGCAGAATTTCAGGACTGGTTTCACAAGCCGGAGTCCCAGATCTTAGAAAGCGGAAGAGAGCAGATGGACGACGAGGCTCGAGCCATCATTGCTAAGCTTCACAAGGTGCTGAGGCCGTATCTTTTGCGACGACTGAAGGCCGATGTCGAAAAGCAGATGCCTGCGAAATACGAACACGTTGAATTCTGTCGTTTGTCGCGCAGGCAACGTGAGTTGTATGACGGGTTCTTAGCTCGTACAGACACAAGGGAAGCACTTTCGTCCGGCAATTACATCTCCGTGATCAACTGTCTTATGCAGCTACGCAAAGTCTGTAATCATCCAGACTTATTCATCGAGCGCCCTATCATGACATCTTTCAGACAACGCAAATCTATCTTGGCGGACTTTGAAACGACTGAGCGTTATCTTCGAGGGAAGCTCGCCGAAAACTTAATGAGCACTGTGAGCTTGGGTTTTCTCAACTTGATTCCCACACAGCACGAACATGTGTCCAAAACGGCGTGCGAACGGGTATCCCAACTTAGCTCGCATTGGCCCCTCATGGAACTTCGGGAAGCCCAAGAGATACGGGCTCGGGCAGCGAGCACTAACTTGGATCCTGCCACGGTCGAGTCAAACATTGTGTACTTGGACAGTGCGGCACGATGGGGTCGCTTAGAGGAATTGCGACATTGCGTTTACCTCAACGCGCTTAGGCGACAGCAGCGTCCAATATATGGCAAGCGGCTGACGGACTTCTTGACCTTGGGTGTCGATGAGCGGCCTTTCAAACCTCGGCCGAAGGTCCCCCAGAGGATCATGAGTTGGTTTGAAGAAGATTCACCGGCTCTAAGGTCAATGGTGCCTACACTTGATCAACGTGCCGCGTCAATGAAGAGCACCATTACGAAGTTCGCATGCGTCACACCGGCCGTTGTCACTAGAGATATTGATCAGTTTATCCTGGGCTCGAGAAGCGTCGACGCATTTGATGAGACGAACCTCAAGTTATCTGCGCCGGTACGTTACGCGCCATTCATGCAGAAAGAAGCTCCAATAGACCCCTGGCACGAACCGCGCATGAGACTTAGCATTCAGTTCCCCGATAAACGGCTCTTACAATATGACTGCGGAAAACTCCAGGCACTTGATCGTCTTTTGCGCAAGCTACAATCTGGTGGTCACCGCGCCTTGATATTCACACAAATGACAAAGGTGCTTGACATCCTCGAACAGTTCCTAAACATTCACGGCCACAAATACCTGCGACTTGACGGAGCTACAAAGGTTGAGCAACGGCAGATCTTGACAGACCGTTTCAATCACGATTCCCGAATTCTTTGCTTCATCTTATCGACCCGATCTGGTGGCCTCGGAATTAACTTAACTGGAGCTGACACCGTCATCTTCTATGACCAGGATTGGAACCCTGCAATGGATAAACAATGCCAAGATCGATGTCATCGTATCGGCCAAACAAGGGACGTTCATATTTACCGACTCGTGAGCGAGCATACCATTGAAGCAAACATCCTGCGAAAAGCTAGTCAGAAGCAGATGCTAGATGATGTTGTCATTCAGGAAGGCGGTTTCACAACCGATCACTTTAATAAGCTCTCTGTTCGTGACGTTATTAGTAGGACATCGGACGAAACTGACGTAGTCGGTGACGCCATGGATCGTGTGCTGGGCGGCGTGGAAAGCAGTGACCAACGCACCGTTGGTCGTGTGCTCGAACAAGCTGAAGACCGCGAAGACATCGATGCCGCTCGCGTTGCAGAGAAAGAGATACAGGAAGACGAAGCCGATTTCGCCGAAAGACCGGCGACGGCCAGTGCGTCCGGAACCTCGAGTGCAAGGCAAGGCTCACCAATAACGCGAGACGGCTCGGTGGCTCCGGGTATCGGGAGATCAAATCTGGGACTGTACTCGGAATCTGCAGATGCGGATAATGCCCTGGTGGAAGTTGAGAACAATGCTTGGGGCGAGAGGACACACAATATTGACGAGTACATGCTTGCCACAATGAGCAAGCAACTCGAAGGCACTGCATTAGAACTCCCGAAAGATAAAAAGAAGCGCAAGAGCAAGAAAGGCAAAGACACGCGGAAACGGTAGGGGGCGTAAATGTTTCAACTAGTGTTGGATGCGTCGTTCAGACAACTCCTCGGCTGTACATTACAAGGGCTGGCGTTGATGACATGTAAAGCATAGTAGAAGAGCGAGCGCTGAATTGGAATGCTGGAACAGGGATCTCTCATATTGCATGCTTGTTTGGTATTCATGACACGGAAGACAGAGGAACGGCGCCATGTCGTGGGTTTTTTTGCATCGGATCGGAAGGGGGTGGGCGACAAGACAGGACAGGACCTTAAAACGAACAAGTAGATCTAAGTGTACGAAATACTGGCCGTTAGATAAATGAAGGTCGATACAATGGCCACTCGCGGTGGCTTCACCACTTCCAACTACCCAGCACATCAATCAACGTCGTTGATTTCTCCAACTCCTTCGTGCTTGTGTTCTGCCGCTAGAAAAGCCGACAGAGAAATACATTTCCCCGCGCTGGATCCACCGGTGACGGAATCATTCGATTCTTAAGCAGGTTGCTTGAAGCTGACAAACTCAACTAATATTTGCGATATCCTCTAAAATATAACGTTGAAACCCCGCTCATTATAAGACTATTTAAATGTGTTATTACCTACGTCTTTGTATTAAACATTCTCAAGTGACAATCGGGTTCATAAGTCTTCTAGAGCAGACACAAATACCTGCAGCATATCTTATACATACCGAGTGGATGATCTGAGGCCTTCCTGAAAGCTCAACGCACAGTCTAGGTCATACTAAAATAGATTCTCCGTGTCTTCAAAATCCCATACGAAGTTGAACCTGTCACTCTACGGGAGATGACGTCCCCCGCAAAGCAAGACTCACAACACGACGACTTCCGGCAACATCTACCGGACTTGAATACGCCGCGATTTCAGACGATAGCCAAGAATGACGCGTACGGCCATGCAAGGGAACTGAAGGAGAATCATGCGCCGCCGTGGCTGTATGGCCTATACACCCACTGGCGCAAGCTCTTTCAAGAGCCCTTCAAGGGCATCACCAATGACGGTATGTATGTCTCCGCCGCAGATATATAGATAAAGCTGAGTGACAGGCGGCAGGCATCGTGAGGCCGGGTCTGTTCAAGATCCGCGACGAAGGTGTGCCCATCGACACGATCGTGGCCGCCGCGCAGGCCGTCGTGGCACAGCTCACGCCCGCACAGACGGCCAAGACGATCTTGCACATCGACTCACCCGAGTGGCGCACCTGGTCAAACCCCGAGTTCCTGCTCAGCGATAAGGGGATCCGGCTCGACGAGGTAGCTCCGACGCTGCGCGACGGCGTCCTCGGCGTCCTCAAGACCACGCTGTCGCCCGAGGGCTACGAGAAGGCGCTGGGCGCCATGCGCATCAACCACTTCCTGGGGGAGCTGGTGGGGGCGCCGCGCGTCATGAACGAGCACAGCTACAACTTCGTGCTCTTCGGCGCGGCGCCCTCGGCCACGGCCCCCTGGGGCTTCTCCTTCTACGGCCATCACCTCTGCCTCAGCGTGTTCCTCTACCGCACGCAGATCGTGCTCTCCCCCTGGTTCACCGGCGCCGAGCCCAACGCGATCGACGCGGGCCCGCACCGCGGCACGCGCATCCTACAAAACGAGGAGCGCCTCGGCCTGCAGCTGATGCAGAGCCTCGACCCCATGCAGCAGCGCCAGGCCCGCGTCTACGCGCACATGCGCGACCCGGCCATGCCGCGGGGCCGCTGGAATCACGACGACCAGCGCCACCTGTGCGGCGCGTACCGCGACAACCGCGTCGTGCCGTACGAGGGCGCGCCCGTGTCCGGGTTCGACGGCCCGCAGCGCGCCCTCGTCGAGCGCATCCTCGCGCAGTACCTCCTGTACCTACCGACGCGCGCGCGAGAACTGCAGCTTGCGGATATCGTCAGCCGCTTCGACGAGACCCACTTCTGCTGGATCGGCGGCTTCGGCGACGACGACCCCTTCTACTACCGCATCCAGAGCCCCGTCGTCCTCGTCGAGTTCGACCACCACTCCGGCGTCTTCCTGACGAACGCCGAGCCCGCTAAGTTCCACGTCCATACCCTGCTCCGCACCCCGAACGCGGGCGACTACGGGGTCGCGCTGAAGAGCCAGATCGGCGGTTCTGTGGAGCAGGAATATGTGTGGGAGGGTTAACTCGGTAGCTGGCTTGAGGATCGTGTAAATTGGATGGATAATAGGTATATTGTGAAAAACGACTTTTGATCATCTAATAGCCTTCGTTGGGAATTATTTCAGGTTGTGAACCTTTGCTTTGAGATTGGTTAACAAGCTATATATATACCTACCTATCATATCGAGAAGAGCGAGTGTAGCCACCGAACTGTTTAAAGAGACTGTGTAAGGGCCTTTTCACAGCTCTTTCTTAGCTTTGGTATAAGGTAGGGTGCCAATTGGAGTTTGTGAAAGCTTGAGAAACCTTTCGAATCCAACTACGGCATTTGATTATTACCAAAGTTACTTAAGTTTACTAGTAAAATGTATATGTCCAGTGGTACACTACCTATCTTGCCACATTGACCTAGTATTGATAAGACCAAGTGACTGTGAAGGTTTACCCAGTCGCTTTCATCGTTTCGGTCTAGTTAAAACGATGTCACTTGAATAAAGAGCTTAGACTGATGATTTAAGCATTTCCACAAGTTGGGGGTCGAGGGACTCTGGGTACTCAAATAATAAATATAACACGGCGTACCTGTGTATATAGAGTCATGGTTACGCATGCGAGACATTAAAGTCGGGGATTGAACGCATTCGCTCTTCCGCACGAATCTGTTGACCAAGAGGGCCAATAACGCAGCTCGCTGTGGCTATCCGACGCCAGCGGCACTTGATTTCCAGGGATGTCCGTACACGCAGCGTACATCAATACCGATGGAAAGCCTGATTGGAGTCTTGAAAAGCCCTGAGGTTAATCGACAGCGGATTCCGAGCCCAAATGAGACCGAGTTGGTGTGGAAAGGGGGGAAGAGGAGGAAAAGGGGTACTGATATTTGGGATCTCGTGTCCATCGAAATCCTTGGTGAGTCGGACGTACGATTTCGGGAGGATCAAGGCACAAGGCTACAATTGGCGGAACATGGACAAAGGTAGTGCATCATATAGGTAACAAATAGAATCATCGTATCCCATTAAAGGGGGCAGCTCATCGCGAGTTACTATATTTGACAAGGCTGATTAAGTCCGACCTTACATGGCCATCCATATCGCGTCTGCATTATCGGCTATTGCTGTTTGGTAAGGATGTTCATCAAACCAGGCCTCAGCAGTTTCCTTCGAGGCGTGTTTCCGGTAGAATTCATCTAATGATTGGTTTAGGTCTTTGGTCGGATTAGCGTGGCTCATTTGTGTGATGGAGAGCTACCGTTTACCTGTCAAACTCATGCCATGTGATGGCTGAAGGGAGAAATCGGCGCGGCATTCGTTGATAAGAATAAGATGGTTAGGGATGGGTGTACCTTCGCGTTAGTGTCAGCTCCAAACCACCGGCAAGCATCAGACTACTTACCCTTGGGAATAGTGTAAACAAAGGGAGTCTCGACTGGATGGCCGGCATCCTCGCGCTCAAGAAAGTAGTCAAAATACATGCGTGTGAATTCTTGCATCGAAAAAGTGTTGGGCGTCATTTCGGAGCCATTGGATATAGCTGTTTTCGTATGCTCAGTTTCAATCCAACCGACGCATGCCAACAGGATCTGGGTACCGACTAAGCTGTGTGTTTACAGATGGATACACGAGGCCCTTCTCATCCACAATGACGCCTTCAGAAAACAGGTCATCAGGTCGGCTGTTAGCTTCCTTATGATCGTATAAATTCGAATGTTGGCGAGAACTGTAGTGAAACAGTGTGCAAGGGAAAGACGAATAGACTGCTTTCACTGAGAAGGCTCGTCGAAAAAGAGGTCTAGATGATAGTTGGCGTAACACGGTACACCTGGGTGATAATCTGATCATTGCGGAAGTCGGCTATGATGTTGGTTGGTAATCACGATCTCTAGAAGAAAGAATTAAGAATTTAAAGAAGAAAAAAATCTAGAGACGTTTGGGATGTTAGCAAGGAGACCTTGATTAGTGGGGTGAGCATTCAGCGTCTAATTGGCTCCAGTACTGTCCCATAGATACATGTTACTAACATTGGGACGCAGACCCGTTTAGGAAATTATATTTCCAACAGCCAGGCACAGTGTACGTTCACACACCACATATATAGAGCTCCCGTTTGCGGTAGTACAGAGTATAACACTATGAAATTATTACCCATTGAACTAACATGTTCATGTTGTTATACCTATCAAGAGGCGAAACTTACCCCCTGGGTATCATAAGGGCTAGGTCTAATCGTGTCATACATCATGAGAGACGATGTTCAAATCCGGTACCATGCTTTCATTATGTCCGTTGGTTTTGGAAGCTATAGTGTCTTGTGCCACTAGTTTGCGTCATGCCGCGCCCTCTATCCAGTCTGGACATTTTCATCTAGCATAGAAATCCTTCTGCATAGGTATATGGGCCGCATGAGCTTGGTCATGTTATACGGACTACTGAGTCGTGATGTTAGACCATTGCTGACGTCTTCGGAATCCAGTTCGTAATGTTTAGCCGGACAGCTAACCAACCAACCCTTGTCACTTGAAGGTGCGTAATGATGCTACAAATCACGGAAAAAACAAACAAGTTAACAGGCATTGGTAGAACTAAACCGCAAAATTAACAATTTTCTCCAAACCAACGCGGAGGAGTACAGCCGTGACGATTGGCTTGCTAAATATGGGAATGCTAACGCATCTGGAGCATCTGGAGCATCATCGTCCGCTACCCAGACTTAAGAACCTCCTTTTGGAAAGTTGGGAATAAAATAGGGATGGTATGTTGGAATGTCGCGCCTGGGAAGAACGAAACATGAAGTGATCTATCTTTTGGATCACACCAATCGAGTTGGGTTACTTTGGTTATTGTGGGAGATTTAGAGTCGGGATTCCTTCATTTAAAGGGTTTGACGGATTGTTCGGTTTTCTTTACCTATGTTCTTTCGCTTATAACAGGGGATCTTCCCCGGATCTTTCGTTATCTCTAAAGGTTATGCGTTTGATTGTTTGGATTTTGTGGCGTTTTCAGGCTATCATGAGATGAGCGTTGTGTTTCTTTAACTATAGACTAGGTAGAAGCAATAAAGGCCATCGTAATAACGTCTTCCACTGCTATTATTATAGCGCGTTTATCAGATCAAATCAAATAAAATGAAGTCAAGTCAAATGTAATAATTATTTGATTTGATGAACGCGCTGCCAATATAGACGACTTTTATGGCTCCATACCTTTAATATATCGAGCTTTATGTTATGACCATATTGGTCCCGACCTGATGGCCTTTGACTAGTATAGTCCCTGCATGCTACTGGTCATGGCATTTACGCTCAAGACCAGCAGCCATGGAATCTTAAATTCATAATTCGATGTTCTTTAGGCTTGTCTGTCACCCAATCCTTTTTTTTCCCCAACCATTCCAGTTCTGTATATCAATGAGGGAAAAAGGGGGGGGGGGGGGGGAGGGGCAGGCGGGTAAAGAGAGGCCTGGCAACTGAAAATGTAGTTCTTTAGTTAAGGCTCATATTACTCGCAGCGACATACATGGGGAATGCGATCGTGAGGGCAATCGTGAAGATCCGACAGGACTTGCTAAGAACCGAAGATTTAGAAGTTAGATCGAGAGACAAGATATCCAATGTTTATTTCTAGGGATCAATACGGCGTGATTTACTTAGAAGTTACCGCGCTGTGTGTTTTGTAGCCTGTCTTGTGCAGAATCTAGATACGGCACCTGCGTCACGTGTGCTTATATAATCATCTGTATCGTCGGATACATGTCAGCGTGTGACGCGATTGCATACCTACTAGTAGCTAGTAGGCTCACCTTCCTCGAACCATTCCCACGACTCTTCATGGCCTTGTATCGTCATCAATGGGCTCCCCAGACTTTCGTCGCTCCAATGGGAGAATCCCGGCCTGTGAACCATGTAAGAAGCGCAAGATTGCGTGTGATCACCTCCGTCCAGTCTGCACAAGATGCATCACGCGTGGACAGGAGAATGCGTGTGCCTACCTCGATCATGAATCTCTAAGACCTACGAGGCGGCGGCGCCATCCCCATGCTATGTCACCATCGTCATCCGTTGCCTCATTGCCCAGCGGTAGCCAGGTTACGAGTCCAGATCCTACCGCCTCGACATCGGCCGGATACCTTGGCTTTACCAGTTTCTCAGCAGTATACCAAGAGGCGGGCATCCTTACCGGTGATGTATCGAGCGCGCTGCCACCAGCTGACGCCGACACTCGTGGTGCCTCTCTCAGCCCTGTCAATCCCATGTTTACCAGAGTTCGTGAGACCTGTCTGACTTTGTTGCAGCGGGTGCCTGAACGAACGAGGGCGACTCATCTCTTCCGCAAACGCGCAGGTCCACTCGAGGGCTGGATCAAGTTCGTTGCTGAGCACCTCTTGGAGTCGCTTTTCGAAACTTTTGGACATTACCTGGGACGCACTCGTAAACCATCCCATCTCGAGGTATTAGCCCACCAATTATGTGCTAACACGACAGCTTCTTTCTCTGATGACGAGCCGGATCCCGGGACCTGGATGGCGCAGTTCTCGGGCCAGAAAATGCGCTGGGAGTCCATCGGTATCCTCCTATGCTTCTGGGATGAGGACAGCCCCATCTCTAAAGTAGATGTCGATGGGTGGGTTTCCGTCAACAGAGAAAGCCTGGATCTCTGTGTGGAGCTCTGCAAACGACTCGCGAGAGGGAACAGCCTCATGGTATATCTCACTTACCGTCTGATGGTGGCTGAATCGCTGTTCTCTGGCGATGCTAGTACGTTTTCGCTTCGTCGCCGTTTACTTAGCTATTCCACCGCCGTTTTTTTATTACTACGATAATGACGATGTATTAGGTCTTGCAACTTGGAGACTTCATGGCGAAGTGATCTCACTCCTCACTTTTCTTGGCTTTCACGCCGAGGCAAATAATTCAGAATATCAACCCAGCTTTTCGTCCGAAATCAAACGAAAGCTATGTGCGGTTGTGTACATCTTTAATATAGTCTGTGTGTCCTTCACCGGAAGACCGCCCCTGATGAATAGCAATTATCTAATCACACCGCTCCCACTCGACCTCAAAGATGAAGACCTAGCATTGGACCAAGTTTCCTTGAGGGACAAAGCTGATCGACTCGACGCACGAGGTTGGAATCAAGAAGGCGACCTGTATTGCACTACGGTCATTCGAGCCTGGGGAATGCTTGCTTCAATCCGCGAGGAAGTATTCCAGATTGCACTTGGCAAAAACGCCGGCTTAGCGATAAATGATACGCTCGTGTTAGTAGCTTCTCTGTTTTCCTCCCCCCTCTAACTCTGCTGACCGCAATAGACTACTCAAGAAACGTGAATTGGATACTGTGTCTCATTTTCCACGATCTCTGCAACATCGTCTCGATGACCTGGTAAATTCACGTCTTGACATTGTTGTGCTCTATTCGAGACTGGTGCTACAGCTAGAGCACCTCCAAAACCTCTTCTTCATTGAGAGATTACTTCTCCGACACGGCCAAATGGACGGGGGCGATTTACTGGCCGTCAGTTTTGAGATGGTGACCTACACACTATATTTCTGGACGCATTTAGATCGCCTTTTAGCTGTGCGGCGTGATTGTGAATGGCTTGTAAGATGATATCGTATTTCTTCTGAGCGATGAAGCCACTGACAACTCTCAAGGTCATGTCATACGCTGCCCCTGCAGGTGGGATCCTTTGCATGGAGCTCCTCAAACCTAGGCTAGCTATAGCAGAGATGACCGGCATGAGTCGATCAAAGATTGTTCAGAAATTGAGCCTTCTTGTTGGGTATCTTGACTGGGTTGATCCCTCTGGCCCCAATGGAAAGCTCTGCCAGACCTGCAAAATCATTATCGAGCATGTCTTGGATCAAGCCATCAACGATGCTGCGAACAGATCTTCTCCATCTGCAGCACAGCCCTTTCACTTCGAAGCTCCAGCAGAGTTAAGTTTCAATTTTGATTTGCTTGACACGTTTGACTGGTTGCGACCAGAGTCATCCTAGATAATTTCAACACCATTTGCTGTCTTCGCTCACTCGCCTTACTGTCACAAATTTGCTACCTTTGCCCAACGTTCGACGGAGACGACTATGTAGTGAAAGTTTTTGCCAGTTCATCAGCCGCATACTTACCCAGAACTTCCAAATTACCCATCCGGAGCATATCCAGGACCTTTACATCCATACTGAACGTCTGTTTCCACCACGATCGCAGCTCCATGGCTACAAGCGAGTCCATGCCTATATCGGAAAGCCCCGTCTTGATGATGGCCTCGAGATCTCCCTCGGGCCTGAACAAAAGGCTAAGTACCTTCAGACCAATAGAACAAGCCAGTATGTGCGCCGCTTCAGATTCTTTCAGCACTTCCGGATCCCGTCGCGCACTGCTGAGTAACATCTTCAACTCATCGCCTCTGGCTTCTCCAGCGTCAGATCGGGCGCTTGTTGCCACACGAAAAGCCGCCATGCGAGGTTCCTTGCGCCAGGCAGAGTGGTTTTCCTCGAACTTTGTTGAACCCGTTGGGGCCAATCCCAGGCTTATACTGCAAGGGTCCGTCGAGCCGGCGACAGGCATTGGATTCTCCGAAGGCATGTTCATAGCCACGGTCAGCGCGTCCAGTATCACACTCTCAGTTAGTTCGTACAAGCCCATTGCCTTCATCCGGCGAGTCAGGGCTTCATTTTCACCAACGGTCCCAATCCCTACCACTGCGCCTACGTTGATACATGATGCTTTCTGGCCAGTCTGGCGGCGGTGCTGACAGAGGGCTTCCATGTAAGTGTTGGCGCTGGCATAGTTGGCTTGACTGGCATTACCGAGAATACCAGAGATGGAGCTGAAGACGATGAAAAAGTCTAACGACTTGTTGTTGAACAGAGTATGCAAATTCCAGGTTCCTTTGATTTTGGGTGCACGGGATTCGTGCCAGTCGTCCCAAGTCATATTCTGCCACACTCGATCGCGGAGAACCATCGACATCTGTATCACGCCTTTAATGGGGGTCTCGCCTGCTGCTTGGATGGCACGAGTCGTATCACCTATGTTTGTCACGTCCCCCTTGATGAGCGTGGCCGTACAGCCTAGGCTATTCAGCTCGCGCGTCAACACCTGATGTTCCGGACGGTCTCCAGCGCTCTTGCTCATGAATATAATATGGCTGGCTCCTTGTTCTGCCATCCAGACGGAGACTGCACGCCCGATTCCGCCGAGGCCCCCGACCAAGAGGTACGATGCAGCACGATCAAATACTGGTTTTCTCTTTTCCTGCGAAACGTCGCTCCCGATCTGCGAGCTTTGGTCTGGCGCCCTAAGTTTGACCACGACATTGTCTGCGTGTGCGCTCTGTTGTACGTGGCGGAAAGCATTCTGAACTTGATCACCACTGAAGATCTTAGTGGCAGCCATGGGTGTCCCAAAGTCTTGTTGGTAGTGATCAACCGAAGAGCGAAGAAGCCTGAGCGGCATCACCAACCTGTTAGCCATTTTCACGATGGACGGAGAGGTGAAGCAAGAGAAATCGATAGACTGGCATGTCTAGAAGGACAGCGTACCTATTCATGAGATCTGGCTTCTGAGACTCAATGTCATCAATATCGACGCAGCAGTAACTTCTGTTTCGAAGAAACAAACTCGTGTCTAATTTGGCTGCACCTACGAGATCTCTCTTGCCGATTTCGACCAATTTGCCGAATTCAGCCACGCACTTCCAAGACGCATGCAACAATTCACCCGTTAGTGAATTCAAGACGAGATCTACACCTTTCGCATCAGTGGCACGTCCAATGGCACCAACGAATGACGAGTCTTTCGAGCTGAAAATTCTGCTGCGCGGCAAATCAAAGGTAGCGATTAGAGATTCCGCCTTTACATCGTCGTCGACCGTGACGAAGACATGGGCCCCAAGCTTTAAAGCAACCTGAACGGCAGCGGTGCCTATATCGCTGTGTGCGTTGTGGATGAGTATCGACTAATGGCTGTCAGTAACGTGAGAAAGTGTCGAGGTGCGTAGGAAGACTTACCTGTCCAGACTGTAGGCCTCCCACGTCTACCAAAGAATACAAGGCCTTCGAGTACGCTCTCCCTATTGCAGCGCCCTCGTCAAAACTCAGGTTATCCGGCATCTTAACGCAGAGCATCGCAGGTACAGTTGCTAGCAATGACAACGTCCCCCCGCTACACACTATGACCCTGTCGCCAACTCGTAGATCCTTAACCCTCGAGCCGATACGCCGAATGACGCCGGCGCCTTCATTGCCGAAACCAGATTTGATAGACTCATCAAGTTCGGTAGCCATGGCAACATCCTACATTAAGTTATCATTAGCGTGAGCCGATTAAGCTTGTCTAGTCAAGAATCGGTTCAACTTACTCTCCCATTTAACGCCGACGAATATATCTCGACCTCGACTTCATCTCCATCTGGTACCCGGGGTTTGGCCCATGTCCATCCCAACTCGGCATGGATTCCAGTCTTGCGTAACTCCAATCGTGCTGTATCGCTCTCTTCGCGCAGTGCTAGTTCGTCCGCCAAGTCGACAGGAAACCACCGACCGACCATTACCTGGTTCTTGCAAAGTGCGTACTCATACTCGGGTAACAAATGCTGCTTCTCGTGGGCCTCATCCTGCCGGATTTTCTCAAAGACGTCAACAAGCCTCGTATCTTCGAAACCGCAATCGGACTGGATAACGGCAAAACGTATACCAGGTTCCGTACGTAGCGTTCTCGACAAGCCAAGAACCTGGGCGTATCGTGGATCTGTACAGTCAACAGGCGAGAGGTGCGTCAGCCACGTCAGGCTGCGTGTGCCGATATGTTCCAGAATGGTCTTGAAACGATCATAAGTATTGGCTGTTAACGAATCAAGGAAAGGTCCGTCTTTATCCAGTAACGATATCACATCAGTATCGAGCTCGGGATTTTCGTCGAGGCCACGATGAAACACGCGATAACCTCTTCTACTAAGCTCTTGCGAGATGCCCCCGTCATCGCAGTCGCGATCGACTGTGAGCAGCGTGACCTGCTTTTCAAGCGGCTTGTGCTGTTCCGTTTTCGCTACAAAGATGTTGTTCACCTGGAGAGGCGCATCTACATCCGACTTGGCAATGTGCGGAGCCATAAATCCGGCATCTGTTAGCTGAGCCTTCCACTCGTCCATGGTACAAAATGGAATCCCCTCCAGCCGCGCATCAGCGGGATTGGACATGAAATCCTTGTCCAGACTCAAAACTAGATGAGCCCATTTGCACGACGGATCAACTTCCTGTAGAATAATGCGGCCGTTAGGAGAGAGGAGCTTCCTGATATTTCTCAAGCTTGCAGTTATGTCGGCCGTGCGATGGATGACGTTAGTGGCAATGACAATGTCGTACTCTTTCTCATCAAACCCTTGGCTTTCCAAATTCGTACCTATATCCAGGACCTCGAATTCCAAGTTCTTCACCTCTTGGAACTTCTCCTGGGCGATTGAAAAGAGGCGATTGGACGTGTCAGAAAAGGTATATTTGGAGTATAGACCATTGAGATCGTTGAGGATCTTTCGGGTTGCTATTCCTGTGCCGGCGCCGAGTTCGAGGACCCGAAGATTCGGTCTTAGATGCTTCAGATGACTCAGTAACGACGATATGTCAGACTCATTGATGAACTCCTGGACTTTGTCTAGTTCATCTCCTTCTCTAAAGATATCGGCAAGGTTTCGCTTTTCGGAGACGACATCTGGGACGGAGATGGCGACGTTCAGTATTGCCGAAGCAGCATCCGCAGCAGGACTGCCCTCGAGACTCTTCGCTAGGACACGGATATGATCCAAAATCTGGTCTTCACTAAGCTCGGTCCGGTTCTCCGAGAGCGGCTCCATAGGTGACGAAGTTTGTATCCACGTTTTCAATCTCTTATGTGACGGCACAATTGCTTCTATACCTGCCAAAGCTCGCTGCAAATATGCAATGGTGAGTTGGCTTAATTTCGCCAACCTGTCGGCATATTCGGACCGGGTGGTAGACGTTGGAACGAGGAAGTTGTCAGCCAGGAAATCGATGTGCGGTGCCCAGACACAGCGGGCAGCAGCATCCTTGTTGTCAATCTTGTGTTCGCCCAGAAGAAGTAGTCTCGCACCTTTCATGCGCAAGTATACGTCTCCCCCGGCTACGCATTCTCCGCTGCCGACGACCGATCCCTTTCCAAATACCGAGGCCGTAACGCTACATTTCAAGTCAGAGCGGCAACGAGAGATTTCAAGTTCCTCGATGCTCGTAGCTAGCACTTTGGAACATCGGCGAGTAGATCCCATTGCCGCACCGCAAGCCAAGAGCTGCAGCGCGGCATCGAGGACAGTGGGATGAAGGTGGTACTCCGAGTCGCTGCTGTTGTCCTGGCTATGATTCTTTATAGTCGCGGTAGCACGTTCGGGAACACTTGTTGACGTTCGAATGTCACTCAGGCCCTGGAAATGGTATCCATAGTCGACGCCCAGGTTGCGTATGGCGGTGTACCACTTTCGTGAGCTCAGTTGTCGAGGCAATTCGCTGCTTTCTTCTGCATTGCCCAGATTCTTATCCAAAGACGTGACCTCTCCCAAACAGTTCCTGGTCCAGACGCCGTCGTTGCAAGACGAGATGCTAAATTCCCACCATTGGCTGTCCGATGTTTTCGTCAACGCCTGTCGTCGTAGACTTGTCACAAGCTCTATCGGATGATCCTCACTGACAACCATAGCTGTACGGACAAGCAGGTTGCGAACACGGAAGCCTTGTTCCGCCCCAGACATTTGTCTCGCAGCTTCTCCAGCCATCGCGACATATGCCGCGAAAGGAAATACGATCTCGTCTTCGACCCTGTGGTCACGTACCCAGGGGGCATTTTCGAGGTGGAAGAGATTTCTCCACGTCGGCTCTAGATCCGTGCTTTCCCGAGTTCTTGAGCCTAGGAGATCATGATGGCGGTGCTGCGCGTGTCGCCACTCTTTGGTGAGTCTAGTTTCGTGCCAGTGGCTGTTGACTCGGTCGAATGGGTATCCGGGGAGCCCGGTAAGGCATTGGTGATCCTCCGATGAGTAAAGGGATTCGAAGTTCACCGGGACGCCAAGGCAGTGAGTCTTTCCGACTGCAGCCAGCATTGTCTCGGTGCAGCGCTGGCCCCGGATCATGGTTGCGGCATATTGAAAGTTCGTGTTTGCATACTCTGCCATGATTTGCAGGAGGGGTCCTGCCAGCGCAGAATGTGGTCCGACCTCCACAAACAGAGCATTTTGTCCCAGTGCGTGCTGGGCGATTCGAGAAACAGCGCTTCGGAATAGGACAGGACACTCGAGGTTGCTTCTCCAGTATCGGGCATCTAGAGCCGTCTTTTCGGACAGCAGATCACCCGTCACGCTTGAGAAGAACGGCTTTCTCGTCCGATTTTCTTGGAGACTAGAGCTAATAACAGCTTCGTATAGATCACCAATTTCGCTCATATGATACGAGTGGTAGGCCTTGTTCACTTTGAGGAGTCTCGTGAGGGCATCCGGTTGAGACTTATTGATGTTTCCGATGACTTTTCCAACTTGGTCGGAGTCTCCAGAGATTGTTACGCTCCTGGGCGAGTTATCGCAAGCGATTGTGACATTTGGGACAAGATACTTCTGGGTCTCTTCCCATGACATACCGACAGCAGCCATTGAACCGGCTCTTTTCTGCTCGTTCGTTATCCGGCCGCGGTAGAAAGCAGCCGTGATGGCTTCTTGGGCTGTCAGTGCTCCTGCGGCATACGCTGCTGCGATTTCTCCGCTGGAGTGGCCGACAACAGCATCGGCATGGATGCCAAAGCTTGCAAGAGTATCGACTAGTGCAACCTGGACGGCAGTGCAGATTGGTTGCGATAGCTCTGCTTCTCCTAGCCTACTGGATTTGGCTGGCTTGCGTAGTTCCTTCTCGATGCTCCACTTTGGGCCCTCATCGCCCAGCATGGCAAGGCACTTATCCATAGCCTTGATGCTGCTGCGAAAATGGCTATTTTCACGGAACAGATCTCTTCCCATACTTGGCCATTGGGCGCCTTGCCCGGTAAATACCATGATGGTGTTGAGATCTTGCTGGACCGCCACCGCTGGGGAAGGACGACCGACTTGATCTCTGTTGGCCACGACGAAGGTGCGATGTGGGAGATGCTCTCGCCTAGTTGCTAGAGTATAGGCGAGATCCGCGATCCGTTCCGGATGCTTAGAGAGATAGGACTCGAAGTTCTCTACCATCTTGCTCAGAGACTCAGGCGAGTTGGCCGAATATAGAAGCAATTGAGGCGAGTAGGATGCTTCTGACAGCTCTGTACTAGCATTATGGCTAGCTGCTGAGTCTAAAATTGCGTGTGCATTGGTACCGCCTATCCCGAAACTATTCACGCTGACTCTGGCTAGGCGATCCTTTGGCCAAGGTAACACCTCCAGAGGCACTGTCAGTTTCCCTTCCGCAAACGGTATGTTGGGGTTGGGTGCACTGAATTTGATGTTCGGGGGAATGGTGCTATTCTCCAGCGCAAGGACCCCTTTGATCAACGAGGTCAATCCTGATGCACCCTCCGAGTGGCCGACGTTGGCTTTGACTGAGCCGATGTAGATGCCGGCGCCACCGAAAACCTGGGCAATGGCCTTGGTCTCCGCGGTATCTCCCGCCACCGTGCCTGTACCGTGGCATTCGAAGAAGGCCGTCTGCGACACATCGGTAATACCAGCGAGTTTGTAGGCGTGGTTGATGAGGGCTTTTTGTGCATCCATGTTCGGCGACGCAATCCCAGTGGACTTGCCGTTACTATTAACCGCCGTCGCGCGAAGCACTGCCCGAACAGGCGTCTTGTCGCGCAGGGCGTCACTCAAAGGCTTGATGTACACGGCATTGATGGCCTCGGCACGGGCATAACCGTTAGCATCTGCTGAAAACGCTTTGCACGAGCCATCTGGTGAAAGTACGCCCATGCCCTCCATCTTGGCCGTCATGCTGGGGGTCATGATGAGACTCGTGCCGCCGACGATGGCGGATTTACAGTCGCCGCTGGCGATGGCCTTACAAGCGGCATCCAAAGCGACCATAGCGGCCGAACAAGCCGTTCGGACCGTTACGCTATAATTTGTTAGATCTTTAGAAGCTAATTTTGCCGAACGAGGATTCATACCTTGGCCCTCTCAAGCCCATCTCGTACGACACCCTATTTGACAAGGAGAAGTCGCTAGCGCCAAGGACACGGTACGCGCCGTACTGCTGGGGATCTGATTCAAGCATCTCGGCCCAGTCATCTCCAAAAGTTCCTACAAATACGCCTATATCTTCTCCTCTCCACTTGGCCTCGCCTGCATCGACAATGCACTCCCTCGCGACTTCGAGCATCTGCCTCTGTTGAGGATCGCAACGCGAGATTTCGCTGGGCGACATAGTGAAGAAGGACGCATCAACGCTGCTCAGGTCATCATCGAGAAAGTACCCGTAAGGGGTTCTAACAGTTCCGGTCTTGCCGGAACTCGAGTAGTAGGCATCGATGTTGTAACGGGACTTGGGTACTCGGACCTTAGCGTCTCCTTTGGAGAGTAGAAACTCCCATAGTTCTGAGGGTGACTTGATCCCGCCGGGGAGTCGACAGGCCATACCACAGATGGCCATGGGCGTGAAACCATGATTTTCAGGTACGCCGTCCCCTTTCGAAAGAGGGTCAATAGTTTGCTGTGTTCCATTCACACCATGGTGACCATTGACTGTGCGATGGGCATTGACACCCGAGTTGAGCGCGGAACTTCCATTTTCGGTCACGATTCCGTTGTGAAAAGTCATTCTGACGTTGAACTATGGGACATGAAGTTGGAATCTTCGAAAGACAGTAGAGTGACTCTGATAACTCTACGCCTGTTAACGTCGTGCTGAGATAGAGCATATACAGAATTATGGGCGACCCACGAAATACCTTATATCTACACCTGAGGAAGGTAGGTTCGCCATGAGTCCTGGTAGACCGCTTCAGGGGTAATTATCAAGCTAGTCCGCGGATAGGAAAATTTCGGCCTCTCCCCGGCATCACGTCAACCGCGGAAATATCCCGATTTCGGGGGCAAGCTGCGCCGCGGGCCGATGGACTTTCCAGGATGTTCGGATGTAGGAGTTTGGTTTTCTTAGGTGAGATTCACCGTAAGCATGTTTGGCTCTCTTATGTGCGACCTCCGCTAGTCTGGTGTAAATATCAACAGCTTTTGACAGGACAAGCGACACGGTCACCCTGTTGACTCACCAATAAACGGGACGGCAGTGTCCAACGGCTTCTTGACGCTAGCAAACTCACTTAGTAAACTGCTTACCTACCCAAGGGCCCTCCCCCATGCCTCTTTGTCTAGTTTACCGTATCTTTCGTGATACAGCGACATCCGTCTGGGATATCGCATCCTATCCACCTACGAATCATCTTGAAGTCCACAAAGACCAGCCGTTGCGGGGTCATGTTGTGGAACGGAGAATCCTACGAGATTCTTATTGCAGCATGCATACACGAGTATTACGCCTCTACATAGGCTCTGAGATTGCTAGATCTCTACGGTATAGGCAGTGAAGTTTAGCATATGGGCCATCCGGTGAGAAGCAAGAGATTGGGGCTTGGTGGAGTGATGTGCGGATTCAATATCTTCAGCTGATTTGATTTATCTGAACCTAGACCCCGTTCCTTTTCTCACACTACCTTGCCCTCGAGAAGATCAGATCGGGCAAGTTGACTGTCTGTTGAACATATCTACCTTTGACAAAATCAAGTAACAAACCGCTATTATCCAACTATCCCCTAACACATCACCGTTAAGACGTCAAATAATACGACAACAACAGCACCACCATGGCATCTGTGAACTTGCTAGCCGCGTGGCATCTCGATGACAAGCCAAAGGCACCAGCGCTGAACGGTGCTTCTGTCTTCTACCGAAATCTGGAACAAGTTCTTGATCAGCGTCGAGCGGATGGTACAATCTATAAAATACCAAGGGGCGTTGTGTCAGAGGACGTTGTTGACCTGGTCACCATGGATTTCCTTTCTCTGACTCGGACTGGGAAAATGCGATCTCTCTTTCTCGAAGAAGAAGCTAAGCATCCCGAGTTCAAGCTCCACATGGGTGCATCACGTCTGATGGCCGACAGCCCGTACTTCTCCGAGACTGAGGACGAAGTGGCTGCGCTGCACGGAGCAGAGGCGGCGCTGCTGTTCCGGTCGGGGTGGGATGCGAACAACGCCATTTTGACGGCTGTTCCCCGACCTGGCGATGTCATCCTGTATGACGAGCTGGTCCACGCGAGCCTGCACGACGGAATGCAACTCAGTCTCACCTCGACCAAGCAGGCTTTCAAGCACAACGACGTCGACGCCTTCCGCGAGGCTCTCATGGGCATCAAGGATCGTGAGCCGCTGATCCGAGATGGCAGTCGCTGCGTCCTCATCATTGTGGAATCCGAGTATAGTATGGAGGGGGATATAACCCCATTGGCTGAGCTTGTCAACATCTCCAAAGAGATCTTCCCTAACGGGAACGCCCAGTTCATCATCGACGAAGCTCACTCGACCGGCGTTCTCGGTAAACAGGGCAAGGGCTTGGTCAGCGAACTCGGCCTCGAGAAGGAGATAGCGATCCGAATGCACTCATTCACCAAAGCTCTCGCGTGTGCTGGTGGTGGTGAGTCTCGGCTTTTCCATGTCATCGTTCTCTGGCATCATGCTAACTCGTGGATGATTCAGCTGTGGTTCTCTGCAATGAGACCGTTCGTTCGATGTTGATCAACTTCGCTCGGATCCTCATCTACTCGCATCCTCCCCAGTTTGGCGTGGTGGCCTCGATTCGCGTTGCTTGCAACTTTATGAGGTCTGGCCAGATTGAACCTGTAAGTTCACTCTCTTCCAAGCAGAAGGTGTTTAGTCGAGGAAGTGAGCAACTAAACAATACGCAGCTACGACTCCAGCTCCAGCACGTCGTTAGAAAATTCTACGAGACAATCACATCTCATGACGTCTTCGACGAGGCGTCTGAGGCAGGTCTGCTGTCGATTCCGGCTGCGTCCGACTACGAGTCGCGAGATTACCTCTCCCACATCTCGTACATCATGACCCGCCAGCGTTACAACCAGTACCTGTACTACCACCTCCAGCTGCGCGGATTCAAGGTCTTGGCTGTCGACTACCCCGTCGTCCCCAAGGGGACGAATCGGATCAGACTTGTGTTCAAAGCCCATCACACCGATGCCCAGATTGAGGCGTTCGTAGAGGCCGTTTGCGAGTGGGCGCAGGAGATGCTCGAGATTGAGGCGAGCCCGAGGGGGGCGGACAAAATCCCGAGCGCTGCGAGACAGGTGTATGCTGTCCGGGACACCTTGGCTACCAATGGGGACTTGGCTTAAGAGCACAGCTCGCGCGTGTCGGACGCGCGTGATGGGCCTTTATGTGAATTACGCTAGGTCGGTAGGTAAGTAGTTAAAGCTCCATAGCCATTTAGCTATACCAAAAGCTAAGCTATACACCAAAAAAAAAAAAAAAAAAAAAAAAAAAAAAAAACTCTTTTTCTATAATTTAAAAAACCATTGATATTGCCGCGTATAACATTTAATCTCAACTCCTATGAATTAGTAGCTATCCATTAATAGTTGTTAATTATAGTATTTACAGAGCAATGTTAAGAAAATGAAAATCAACGCGTTTATTCGTCGCGTTTGCGCTCGTTGTTTGGATATACCTCTACTGCAAGGGTTCAGAGCTTTAACCAAAATCGGCAAGCGAAGTGTAGGGCTAGGAGACCCCTGACTAGCTCGGTCCATGACATGGTTGGAAACTTTAGCCTGCAATCTACCAGCCCTACCTATAGTTCTGGTTCTGGACCCTTCCCCTAGACTAGGGCATTGGGGCTTTTCCTTGGCGATTGATTAATATCAAATACTGAATTTTCTGAAGTACTCTACACGTCCGTGACTGGTATACCCCAGCTTCGTAGTTCTAGTATTTGAATCTAATATTATCCCTTATTCATAACGAGAGGAAAAAGTATCGCTGTCGAAGCGGCATTCAAAAGAAAACTTTGCTGTACACATTTCGGTGGGACAGGGAAGGTTGACGTTGGCATTGAGTGTGGCACTAACTATTAGCTTCATTATGACCCTTGTCCCCCGCTGGCCGATAATACGGACGGCTATGAATCTTTTTCAGGGGGAGTGGATTGCTCCATGTGCTGCCTTCCCACATCCTCCGTCTCGATGGACAGGTTCTGGATAAGCAAGGAGGTGAAAAACCCAAGACCGCTTGCGGCGGCCAAGAAATACCACAACGTGCGCATCGCAGTGTTGTAAGCCATCCGTATGCCATCCCTGAGCTCGGAAGAGATATCTACGTCTCTCAGGTCAGGGATGAACCCGACGGCATTAGCAGAATCGCTCAAAAGCGCCACGGATTGCGGCAGGGGCCCGAGAAGGGCAATCGACTTGGCAAATGTGTTGCTGAAGATTGTGGATCCTACAGCCAGCCCTATCAAAGCCCCGAAAAGCCGGAAGGATACCAAGGTTCCCACTGCAAGGCCTTGGTCTTCTACCTTCAACGCGCTTGCTTGCATGGCCAGAGCCGGAACGACGAAGTGCACTCCCAAGCCGATAGCGGCTAGTACTTGGAAGCTCGCCGTCTCGGCGCGAGAATAACTGTTTCCCCAGAGGGCGAACAGGCCGACACCCACGGCTACAGCCGCCCACCCTACCCAAAGCTGCCATCGGTAGTGGCGAAGATGCTCGACGGCGAACCCAGAAATGGCGGTGAATCCTATGAGAACGCTGCAAAGGGGCAGGATAGAAATGGCCGCCTGTAGCGGAACTTGAAGATAGACAGCCTGGAAAAAGAGCGGCAGGTACAACAATAAAGGGTACAGGACCAACCCATGTATGAAGCCTCCGAGGAGTGTCGCCACGGCTGTACGAGAGTGGAATATGCGGTACGGCACGACGGGCTCCGCTGGTCTCGCCTCATAGATGCCGAACAGGACGAAGACCAAGAAGCCAACGACCAGCGGGACGATGGTGCGGGCGGAAGCCCAGGGGTACAGGGCACCGCCCCAACTCAAGGGCAAAGCGAAGGCTGCACTCCCTACGGTAAAGAGCAGCATTCCAATCCAGTCCAGACGACGCAATCGCGTGAGCAGCGACCCTTCTAGGGATTTGAGGCGGAGTGCATACGCGGCTAGTCCAAAGCTGATGCCCACGAGAGGCAGGTTGATCCAGCCGATATACCTCCAGCTAGCGTACTGCGTGAAGAGCGCCCCCAGAACAGGCCCGAGGATAGAGCCGGCAGCCAGGGGGACGGAGAGAAGACCGATCCAGAGCGGTCGCTCCTTCAGGGTGGTGATGTCGCAGATTAGGACCTCGTTGAGGACGTCGAGGCCGCCGCCACCAAGTCCCTGCACGAGCCGTCCCACAATGACCACGGCCATCGAATGGGCGGTGGCGAAGACGATGGAGCCGACGAAGAAGAAGAGGAATGCAGCATCGAGCAGGGGTTTCCGGCCGATTACGTCCGAGGCGCTGACGTACAGGGGTTGCGTGACGACGACGGCGAGTAGGAAGGTCAGATTGGCCCAGAATCCGTCGAGACTCGTACCACGCAGCTCTCGCGTGATCACCTGCAACCGTTATTAGCCTAATCGAGGGGATAAGATGCGAGGAAGAGGAAGGGTGGCCTGGGTGACGCCGCGACGCACAGGAATGGCGACAGACAAGACTGTCGAGTCTAGGGATACCAGTAGGACCATGATGACGAGGGAAAGGAAAGCCAGATAGAACTGCAGAGGCTTCCTTTGCCGAGTAGACAGGGTCTCAACGCCGTTCTCTAGCGAGCTGGATGTCCCCGAGTCGCCCTTCTTAGCGTCCTCTGCCATCTCGCCGTCTTGCCTGATTTTCACGTGTTGTCGGGTGCCGCGATGCAATTACTGACGAAACACTAGTTGTTAGGTGCGTTAGTGTCGAAGGAAGAATTCGATCAGTTTAATAGTAACATATAGTGAGTTACCAAGTTTCATCGCCCTTTTATCAACATTTCAACATTCTGAACTCGGAGTGAATGCTCGGGAGCGCGGGAGCAAGCATCTCGGGAGCAAGCATCTCGGGAGCAAGCATCTCGGGAGCAGGGTACCTAGGGATCTCGGGAGCTAAATCTCGGGAGCTAAGAAGCTAGTTCCCCACAGTCTCGGGAGCAGAGCTTTTCGTGGGGAAAAGTTAAGTGGATACCCCCTGTCTTACATAATACGGCAGTACGGATGGGCTGTCTCTCGCGACAGGGGGGCATGCCTTGAAGCGGTCTTATCTGCCTATCTACGACTTTTACTAAGCATCTCACGTTAGATGCAGCGTCATAGCGACAGCTGTAAAAAAAAAAAAAAAAAAAAAAAACAGCCCGCAAAGTCTATCTTACAAAGATCGTGCTCTGAACGCGACCTGAATTATCTCCTTCCAGGGCTGCAATCCAGCCTCGGCAATGTTACTCCGCCTATAGGCTATAGGTGTATTATAATATCGAGGACTTGTAGTATGAATTATTATGCGACAAGTTTTAGAGTAATAGAAAAAAAAAAAAACCTTGTTAAGCGTGTTATCAGAGTTGTGACCGACATACTCAGCCTCAATCGAGCAATTAAAAGGCTATATAATGATGGCCTCATAGAGCCAGATGCACCAATAACGGAATTGGGAGT
This sequence comes from Xylariaceae sp. FL0662B, assembly GCA_022376535.1. NCBI lineage: Eukaryota > Fungi > Ascomycota > Sordariomycetes > Xylariales > Xylariaceae > Xylariaceae sp. FL0662B. The sequence goes on from JAJJKD010000054.1 coordinate 200,674, forward strand.
AGAAACACAGGTCTATAGTACGCATGGGTATATACATTCATGGACACAACACATCCTAAATAAGAATCAATATGGAAAATGTATACAAACGGATCAAGTAACGACGGAATACGTTGGCAGGCATGTGCCATGGGAAGATATTAGGGAGTATTGATAAATCCAGCGTCAATTTTTAAGGCACGCCGACCGACGCCCGACAAGAATAGAGACCAGCAAAGCGGTGGAGGAAAAAGACGAGCGGGTTTGCGGATTCTTAGCCAATCTTTTTGCAGATCAAGGCCGATTAACAGAGGCGGAGGCCATGTACGAGCGGGCACTTGAAGGTTACGGGAGGACCCCAGAGGAAAGAAACGGTGAAAGTTTATCCCTCAGCGTCAGCTACTCTTGAGAATCTCGTGCACTTTTTTTATCAGCTAAACAAACTGAAGCAGCGAGTGATATTGGATGACATGTTTTGTAAATAGCATATGCTTTCTTGCCATAGCTTTTCCTTGTGAATATGATATGTCTAGAGCATAATGCCATGACTCGCTAGCCCAGCGCGGATCAGACATCGTAGTAGGCGGCCTTATGCAAATGCGAGCATAACAAGCTCTCCGTGTAACGTTAGGTATTATGCTTCATCAATGTCTATCGTGTCTCTATCGTCTCCTTCGGACGCTGTGAGTCCAATAGTAGAGGCGGAGTCAAATATAAGACTTCGAGAGATGGACTCAATAGTCTCGATGACGGTCACCGTGTCCGTGTCTCCAGAGAAACCACCTATGTCTTTCTCGTAATCCCACACGACGCCGAATAGGTGCGACGTCTTGTCGTAAGTAAGCCACTTTCGGATCTCGGCGATACGACAACCCAGCCATAAAGTCCTTGCAATCCGGTCGTTCGTCATGGACACCCTTTCGAAGTATTTTTCATTATCGTCTATATTGCTATTCGAGTACGAATCCGTCGGGGAATATCTTTCTACCCAAAATAGACCTCTTATCGCAAAGTCTTCTGGCAACAGACGAGGTGCCGATTCTATATCCTGCGGCCTGCCTCGGGAATCGCTTATTAGTTATGCGATGATATTCTTAGTGGGATAGGAAAAGTGAATTTAGCTGGAGGCAGCTCGCTTCCAAGGAAAGGCTCTTGTAATGAAGAACCTTGAGCCTGGGTGGTGCATAAGGTGATATATGAAAATCAACATTATATGTATAAAGGGTAGAGTCTGTAGGGAGATAAGTTTGTCTAATAAACACTACCTAAGACCACCAAAAGCCGCCAGCGGTGTACAGACCAAGTCTTATTCTCCAAGAATGCACACTAGTGGTGGCAAATGGCCATAACCAAGCACCTACAATAAGATCACCGGGCCTGCGGAAGACGACGACACACGTGTCTTTCAATAATTTTAGTGCGCCTTCTTCGATTCTACTGGGATTGTAATCAGACGGGCCACCCGCTGGATTCGAAAGCTTTTCACCCAGCTGTGAAGATCGAAAAAAAAAAAAAATTCAGTCTCATTAGCAGTAGTCGACATGGGCCGAGGGCGTGATCGTCCAGGTGGACTAGCAGGCCTGGGCCTTGGATCCCCCTTGCTACTGAAGAGACTGGAAATTTTCGCCTAATATGCGGACTGGGATCATCATCTCCATCTTTTTCTCCTGGCGAGGATACTTGGCCACCGCCTGGGCCGCGAGAGCTAGACGGCTGTTATAGTTTATCAATGGTAATCCTTGTACGGTGTCAGTACGCAATATGAGAGTGAGCTAGTAAACGAGATTTAACTTGTCTTCCAGGTGTTTCGCAGACCCCCTTTTTTTGCTTCCTGGACAACACAAGCAGCTTCTTTATGAATTTACATACCTCTGATAACACCGCAGACATGACAGAGTATTTATCATTGCAAACTGGGAATTAAGGATGAAGCCGCTTACAAAGTTGCAGCGACGGTCAATGAGCTGGAAGGCGCCAGGGTAGGAAGAAGATATCTCAAATTCTATACTCACATAACGATCCGTTGGTATATTATCTATCCATGACAGCTGTCGAGCAGATCACCCGGATGCCGGAAAGCTCAGCACCTAGTATGACCCTTTGGGACGGACGAGTGGCCGGGAAACGGGTACCCTGGCTGCCTGGCCCCTCAATTCAGTTTCGTGGAAGCCTTTAACCCGCGGGCTATGTTTGTATTTCCTCTTCTTTTCTCTACTCCAATACCCTTTTTTTACTAAAGAATATTCTTGTTGTGACAAGGTTATTGCTCTTTTTAATGGATTTTTTTTCGTACTTGATACCACTAGGTGGGATTCACGATGTTGTTTAAGCAAGCAGCTACATACGGCATGGTTATGCTTAGCTTCCCCATTGTGAGTGTCGGCAACGCGTAAAATTCAAACAAAAAATAGCAAGCCCGGATTACAGAATGCTGCCTACGAAAAAATGAGAAAATGACATTTACATTACTTCTCGGGTGTATTTATGGACAGAATTATAAGAGCTTGACCCTTGATCCATACGAGGCACTACTAAGACCTCGGGAGCTGCCGAAGTAATCCGTTACAACCAGATGGCTCAGCCGTCTCAGCTATAATGAACGATATTCGGGATGGATTGATGATGCTGTCTATCGTGGCACCATTGGTAACTCATATCCGCTTAGGTGCGACGCAACTTTAAAAAACATTGTAACAAAAGTAATAAAAAAGCGCCGTCGTGATTCCACTAAGTCTCAACGCTGATATATCGACCCTGCATTTCTCAGACTCCAACTTCCCACACACCCTGCTGGATGGGCAAGATAGCTTAACTATGTTTTACAGCAATCTTCATTTACGTTTATTGAACGAGTCACATAAATGCTATTTTCCGGCACACCTGAAGGGGCAGCACAGTCAGAGCTCGATGCAATCGGTTGCTGGAGTCCATATTCCTGGCGATCGGCACCATTTGTAGTTGTAGCCCAGGTAGTGGTACCTGATTGGTGATCAAGACTTGATAGCTTGTATCTCGGGGTAGACTTCGCGAATATTTAGTTATCTGTTGGTAGATAGTAGATAGGCCGGTACCCACGAAATTTGTGTTGCGTTTTTTCAACATGTATTTATCCCACAATGGTTTTAAAGTCGGTATAGATGCGCAAAAGTGCAGGACGAAGACCTCAGAGCTGGTCCAAGCATAGAGAGAGTAGGCGCTCCATGTAGGGTCAGAATCAGGGGTAACAGGTTGGGATAACTGATAGGTTTTGATAGCCGCAGACACGACCGAAAGTATGCTGCATCCGAACAAAACAATCAGGCTTAGTCGCTTGCGAAAAGACATATGAAGCCGCCATATTATGATGGCAGGTACCACGGCCAAGATAAGATCGACGGCAACATTTAAACTGGCGCTGAAGGTTCCGAAGTCGTTCTTAATCGATGGGTCCCAACAGTGGGCTGTCGCCTTAAGGGACGGCTCCCATAGGGCGGCAGGAGGGTTACACTGGACGAAAGTGAAGATGGAATCTAGCGTTCCGATGAGGGTGTTCAATGCTAGTATAATCCAAAGAAAGTATTTGATGCCCTTTGATGTGCTTCTCCGGAGAACACGGAGAATGAGCAAGCCCACCGCAATCTTCACGAGTACAACGGCGAAGATGCCAAAAGGTCGCGTTACGTAGTTGAGCTTGAGGATTAGGCTGGCTTGTTGTTGGTTGAGGTAGTAGGCGTGACGCATGGCACCGTTAGCTGCCATCAAAGCAACAAGCACGGTCAGGATAGCGTAAATAATCTGGCAAGAGCTGTCAGTCATCAGACACTTGAGCGGACAGGTAGTCTTTGAGCAGACACATATAACATACCCAAGAGAACACCATCGTAGCATCGTCACTGCCAATTCCTCCAAAAAGAAGCCGAGACCAAAACCGTAACACTAGAAACACCAGAGATATTCCACACTGTGCTGTATATATTGCTATGAGTGACGGTGCACGGTCGGTGTCAGGCTCTGTCATAGAATGAAGCGGAGGTGAGGACGACATTGCCACGGTGCTCTGCTGCTTAATGGCGTACGTATTGTCCCTTGCGTTGAGAACGAGTCCCTTGCAGTGAGACTGAAGGCTGCCATCGACATCAAATAAGTTGCGCGCTACTGGGGAGAAATCTTCTCTAAACGTGCCGAGAAATTATTAATAAGGCTACCGGGTAGTTCATACAAGGAGATACACACATGCAATGTGATGTCCAATCAAGAAAAACAGTTGTCTGCACGAATTTCACTGGTTAGAGATCCTTCGGCGAGAAACGGGATTTAACTAACTAGGCCATAAGTTACCATCTTCCAACACTGCAAGGTGTAATGCAACCTGTGGGTGTTATGATACTTTCGTTGGCGCTCGATTCATATCAGTCCATATAGGTTGGGTATCACATGGCTAATTGCACCCCTCCTCCTTCTAAGTTCCAGCTTATCCTCCTGTCTCCTCCCCTCTGACTTTGCTGCTGTGCGACCCTCCCGCCTCGGGCTGTGCCGCTTGTCCAAGCTAACTGCAGCCTCACGTCCGGGGGCGAAGCATGGATGATACAATGCGGTCGTTCATTCCCCTTCCCTCCTCAAACCCGGCAGCCTACGGGAAGTCTCCTGGAGCTTCTCAGGGGGTTGAACCACTCACTCGTGCCTGACTATCTACTCGGTCGATATAGCCACAGCTACCCAACTCCTTTGCAAGCCGTAATAGGGCAGCTATTCGATTCTGTTCAGTCTACGGCGATATCATGGCATCCAATCCGGAACCGGATCTCGTGACTCTTACTGAGCAGATCGAAAAAATCGCTGCATACGCGCAGAGTGGAAATCATCCTCAGGATGGTTCGGTTCGGCGCCGCTTGGGTGAGGCAGGACTCAAGCTATCCCTGGCCATGGAAGCACCCCACGATACTGTGCACAGAATTGGCAATACCGTGAGTGAATATCTCTTTTCACCCTTCGGTGGTGATGGGCTTCTAGCTAATAGAAGAGCCAGCCTCTACAACCAGCACTCGCATCCGTTGGCATCAAGACGGGACTTTTCAAGGCCTTAGCTGAGTGCGACGGCTCAACAATTACTAACGACGAACTGTCACGGAAGACGAATATCGACCCTGCCTTGATGAGTAAGTACGTGCACATGCTTCATCTCGGATGGCTCTAGGGCTGAGCCGATGCAGGGCGTCTTCTGCGATACTACCAGTCCCTCGGAATGGTCTCTCAGCTCGGACCCGATAGCTTCGGTCCAAGCAACACCACAAAGAACATGACATCGCCAATCTGTCACATTGGAGTATACTTTTAGTGAGCACCTCGTGCCTTGACTCTCCTGTGTGCATGACTCATATGAAATGTATTACAGTTTCCAAGTTTTGGTCAAACCATTCATCTCGGTTCCTCAGTTTCTCGAAAAGATCGGATACACCAGTCCAACCGATCCCAGCTTCAGCGCTTGGAACATTGGCTGGGAAACGGACGATCCGCCGTGGATATGGCTACAGACCAGGCCAGAGCTCGCCAAGTACGTGTCGGATTGGATGGCGGTCCAGCGCGAAGGCCTTCCGAGTTTCCTCGACGCAATAGACTTCGACAAGGAGTTCGGACAGGGTAGCGACGATTACACTCCACTGCTCGTCGATGCGGGCGGTGGCATGGGTCATCAATGCGTGGCCTTCCGCCAGAAGTACCCAAACCTTCCGGGCCGCGTGATCCTGCAAGATCAACCGCACGTTATCGAACAGGTTCGATCAAATCCACTGCCTGGCTTCAAAGAAAGTGCCGTGGAGGCTGAGATTCACGATCTGATGACACCGCAGCCTATCAAGGGTAACGTTCGCTAGTACAGTTTTGATTTGCGAAGACCTGGCTGACCCAAATGTTTCTAGGCGCTCGTACGTACTACCTACGCAATGTTCTTCACGACTTCCCTGATGACGTTTGTCGAAAGATCTTGGAGGGGATCAGAGCTGGCATGACGGAAGACTCGGTGGTGCTGATTGATGAAATGGTCCTTTCCGAGTCCAATGCGCCGTCGAGAGCCGCTCAAATGGACATGGCCATGCTGTTATGTTTGGCTGCCAAAGAACGCTCGGAGAGGGAATGGATGGAGTTCCTTGACAGCGCTGGCTTCAGGATAGTTCGGCAGTACACATACTCGAAGGAATTCCAGGACGCTGTGTTGGTAGCGGTCCCTAAATGATCTCCAGTTTCTAGTTCAGCTGTTTGCGTATTGGTTCTTATTGAGGTGGTGTTCAATTATAACTCCGCTGTGCCTCACGCATCACAGCGTTTTCAACAAATTAAACCAGGTCAAACCAAATAATCATTTTTTCCATGTGATTTGAAGGTATTCAGGATTTGATTTGATTAGTCACCCACGAAATAACCCCTTAAATTTACCCCTGAACCCCTAAAGCCCCTGAGCCTCCCGAATTCCCTGTTCGGCCTCCTGTTGCATTATTAGAGGAGACTCACGGATGCGATAGCGGTCAGCTCTTAACAAGGGGTGGCACGTGGCAGAAGGTGGCTGATAAACGGCGGTTAGAAACACCAAGGAGTTGTCATGATAACTGGCGTATATAAGGGAAAATAACTTCAAAAATACTTAAAACATGGAATCTTCCAATTAAATCTCACCTTTCAATTTGACTTGTGGAAAGCGCTTACTATGCATCGACCCATCATTGCAAGAACGCTTCTCTGCTTGTGTTGCTATGCACAGTTCTCTGTGACTTTATGCTTGAAGCTGAAGCGAATCAATGGTGATATCAACAGTGCTGTATGCCAGCCTTATGCCTCCTACGCACGGCTTATCATCTATCACATCCGACAGTATCACCGCGCAAACGGCGGTAGACCAAGCCGTGTACTGTGCCGCACTGGTTTTTATCAGTTCACAGCCTGACAATGAATCGGAGTGTCCCATCATGCAGGCTGTGCTTATCATGATCCTGTCGTCAGCCGGTGCTACAATTAAACCTGCAACCAACATCAGGTTTGTGGTTAATGTAGTTCAATTCAATATCTGCCGATATTGAATTGACTGATTTTAATTAATGGCCTCGTCGTATTGAATTGATTGAAGTTGCTAACCTAACCCTGATATTGGATTGAACTGACTGAGCTGATCGGATATTTCGGACTTCCGAAAAGGGGAAAAGTGAGGCTGTCGCCGTCCGCCGACCGTTTTCCGATCAAGCACTGGAGGCGGCGCTTACGCTTGCAACAAAAGCCTTCCGTTAGGATTGTGGCTACTACAGATTGTGGTTAGTTACACTAAGCCTATTCCAGTAATGTAGATTCTTTCCTAATCCAGTAATCTCAAGTCGGCTCCTTAACCCTCTCCCCCAGACCCCCACCTAAAAGCCCCTTCCTAACGGAAGGCATATCTACATCAGGTTAGCGTAACCTTAATTTCACCTAGGTATCCACAGTCGTTAAGTGATCAATCCAATCAATCCATACCTAGGTAGTGTGGAGATAAAGGATGACTAAGCAGCCCACAGACCCAAACAGCTCAATTCCTCCATCCATCATAACATCATCCATCAATATACATAGGGTTACCTCTCGCTTTTCCTAGACTATACGATAGGGGTGTTAAGTAGACTTAAATTGATAGGTTGATCAACGCGTTGATTGCGTTAAGTTGATTACAGCCTTGGGGTCCAACATGTCCAACCGACGCACAACCAACCTGCATCATCACCGCAGGCGCACCAACATCGATCCTACATATCATCACGGTCTATGCAACGTAAACCGTGTAAGGAGAGTGATCACCAACATTCTCGTCTTAATCTAGGCACCCGTTCACCGACTTCTTCACTCCATGTTGGACATCTGATTTGACATCGTAGTCGTACAACCAACGCTGCGCCGCTGGGTCGGCGAACGGGATGGGAAATCCTTCATACACCTCATTGCTACCCAGCTGTCGATCACGTTCCTGCTGGGATGGTCCATCGCTCATCTGGAGAATCTGTCCCACCTTCACAGCTCTTGTTCGGATAGGCAAGGCTCGTGCCTGGCGGCGCTCGCAGAAGACTTCTAAAAGGCCCGGCACGCCATCCGATCGGGTGCTACTGGGGAAAAGATGCTCCAGAAAAGCAGCATCCTCGATTGCTTGCGCAGCCCCCTGTCCTCTGTGGCACCACTGAGCTCTGTGTTGACAACAACTCGATGTGAATGGAGAAGGGTAACCTACAGATAGGGGGTCATTGAATGTGCTGCATCTCCAACGATGACTAGCCTCCGCGCCTTGTTGTCCACCCAAAGCCGGTTTTCCTCTGGTGATTGAAGAAGCGTCCAATAAAGTCTGTGCTTCGAGGCATTAATCAACTTCAGAAATAACGGGTCCCAATTTTCGAAGAAACTTGTGAGTTCAACTAGATCGGCAGGGCGGGGGCCGAACTGGACTCTGCCTGGGACGGGATCTGGGCAAGTAAGTGCAACGTTGACTATGTTGTTCCATGGGATTTCGTAAGCAACCGCATGTGAGGCCGGCCCCATCCAGCAGTGAATGGCAGGCGGCTCGAAAAGTTGGGCGAGTTGGGCATCTCGATGGACAGCGTCCGGCTCTACCACGAATCGGTAGACAAGCTTGCCAGTGGGCTGAAGTTGATGTGAGCCGCCCAGGAGTACGTTGCGGCAAAAGCTATTCTCTCCATCGGCACCAATGATCAAGTCAGCTCCAAAGTGTTCACCTCGCGCCGTAGTCACCGCTCCGTTCGCTAGGTCGATCTTGACAATCTGGCTGTCAAGTTTGAGTTGTGCACCAAGCTGCGAGGCTTTTTCGACTAGAATACTGAGCACTTCCTTCCGGTGAATGTAAACATAGGGTGCTCCGAAGCTATTTTCGAGGTCCGGCCATAGTTTGACGTTGTGTAAACTTTCGCCACGATATGAACGAAATGTCATATTCTCTGGAAATATCCCCTTGGTCTTGATGTTATCCATGAGGCCCCAGTTTTGCAATGCCTGAGTAGCATTCGGTGGCATCTGTATACCGGCGCCCAGCTATCAAACTGTCATTAACTCTACAACACCCGGAATCACCATGCAATCAAGAGGGGACTACCTCCGTGAAGCTTTCTCGGGCTTCAAGCAATGTTACATTGTGCCCAGAGCGACGGAGAGCAATCGCTGAGCTCACCCCGGCTAGACCGCCGCCAATGATGATGACGTTGAGCATGAGTAAGCTCAAGATATTTCCAGAATTCGTGTCTGCCTTGAGAGAGATGGTAGTTGCGCGTTGAAGTATTGCAGTATTGCCAATGAAGATCCCTATCCTAGGTGTCTTAGCGACTTGACTCAGGCGAAAGACGGCGATGAATATGGGTCAAACCACGCTTATAACCCAGCTATTAATATTGCTACTAAGTAGTGTGCAGGTATGGTCCCTGTGCAGAAAGCAGGGCCAATCAGGGTTTGCGCAAGAACTGATACAAAATCATTTGTCCTATTTTATCCGCAGTCACGCTGGGTACCTACAAGATAGGTGGTTCACAAAAGCGCAATATAGCAGCTGTATGTCTTTGATGTCTATCTACGGTCTAATGACCACTTGGGATGCTTCGAGCAAAGGTACGTAATTTCGCTGGGCCACCGGGCTCGAGACGGCGACCCCCATCTTACCAGCAGGACTCCAAGTCCATTTTCATGCTGTAATAGTTATTACTGACATTTTTACATATGTAACCAATCCACCGCCCAACGCACCTCTCGAACAACTAAAACCGTCTCGTATTATCGCGGCCTCATTCAATGATGGCTAGATATTTCCAGGTTGTTGTCACAGCTGATATCAGAAATACGATCTATTTGATTGGTCTTGGCAGCAATTCGTATGGTGTACCAGCCGTCGTCACCATTCAATCTTACTTCACAATAAATAGCTCGGCTTTGAACTAACCAGCACAGTTTGATAACCAAGAGCTGCTACCCATTTGCCCTTCTGGTTAGGCACTCTATTATCAGGCCGCCCGAGATGCTTGAACCAACGAACCAAGTGCCGTTTCTAAACCACCAAGAACACTCGGTCGGGTCAGATAAATTGATCGTGCCGATCATATATCCTAGAGATGCCAGCGTTCCTCCACAAGCCATGATCATATAGCCACTACCAAAACCACTCCAAAGACCAGACGCAGTCAATAAAGCAACCTCGAGAACCGATACACTCCAAAGAAGTGCCTTAGCCTTTCCACGGAATCGGACTGCCATGCTACGAACACCAGCCTTGGCATCATCTTCAACATCTTGCTGTGCATAGACTGTGTCATAGATAATTGTCCAACAAGCGTTGGCCACGTAGAATGCTACCTGGCCGTGAACATTTGGGTTGCGCTGTAGCCCAGAGAGATGCATGAGGGCTCTGAGAGAGACTTGGTCTATCGCAACGACACCCATGAAGAATCCTATGCCGACCTGGATACCAAGGATTGCTTGAGGGAAATCCGTGAATCGTTTCGCAAATGGGTATAAGGCTAGAAGGCAGATACTGGGCACAGAAACAACCCAGCAGCTCTCTGGGAGTAGTGAGAGAAACGCCAACGCCAGAGCTGTCAGAAAGCCAGTGAAAATATGTGCTTGATATGAAGTAACTGCGCCACGAGCAAGGGGACGGAGGCGGCATCGCAGAACTTGTTTGTCGTATTCTCGGTCCATATTATCGTTCCACGCGCAGGCCGCCGCGCGGAAGAACACGGTCCCGGCAAGTAAGATGATATTTTTGTACGCTATATCGTACAACAGTGTCTTGCTAGGCTGGGTGCTTGTGGTCGCTGCTTGTAGCGTTCCGAATAGATGAGGAAGATAGAAGAGGTAGATTCCCGTCGGGCGATCAATGCGTGCCAACTCGCCAAATGGTACCCACGAAGCAGGGAGATACGACAGGATATCAGACTTAGGGGGGGAATATTCTGGCAGCTGCTTCTCATGTCGTGGGCCACCGTCAGACATAGTGCGTTGGGACGTGGTGTGCGTGACGTTGCTTAAGAATGGGTATCGATAATCCTCTTTCACTAAGCATGAATGTGAGGATTCTTGGCTCTTGTAACTATATCTTCGTCTGGCCGGGTGTGCATAGGGTTGACCCAACATATCCTTTATGCCAAGTTTGGGAGCCGAAGCGATCATGCGATCGATCCCATAATACTGTGCTACGACACAAGGCTCTTGAGAAGGGGGGTGGCAATCGACACAATCTGTTTGTCATACCACACCAACCCGCCTGACTTGGTCATATTTCCAACCGATGCATGCGAATGGTTGTATGTATTATTGGAGCAATAGAGGCTTAAAGGGCCGAAAAACTCATGCGAAGTTGCGGCGTTTTCGGCATAAGGGAGAGTCAGTGGAAGCAAGAAACTGAAATAGGGCCGCACAAGAGGTTCTGCACGTTCAGGGATAATCAGAATGAGATAATCGGCGACTATACTACCTTATGTATAATATTCATGTGATATAAAGTCTGCACATTTAGGAAGGAGATAATCGGCGGCACCTACATACCAAACCAACGCAATGGTAAAGGTTTCATCTGCCATCCAACAAGAAAGGGTGGTGTAACGAGGTAAGCCGTGAGGGAAATAACTTTGGTCCGAAGCTATTGGTGTTATAGATAACGACGATTTGGGGGGGAGGGGAGGCTGTGCGTAACAATCAGTGGTGGCGTGCACGAAGAACTGACCTGCATATCGCTCCAACTGAATCACACGGTAACTACCTAGCAGCCCTAGGTACTGTTGACAGAGACCCTCGGGGATTATCGATGCCCAGCTTTGATGTTCCAGCTGTCTGGGTCGAATCTATCCTTCAGCTGACCACTTCTTCTCGTCTTTTGGCCATTTCTTCTCAATGTCATCCACCAGAATGGCATCAGTTCTACCTGAAGAGACCGGAAGGCGGCTGCTGCCAACCTTGGTTGAAGAGATAGCACAGTCAGATCCCCATCGCGTTCTCTACTCCGTTGCGAATACCAGAGACCCCTCGGAAGGCTTCCGTGATATCAGCGCCAGAGACTTCTCGCGTGCAGTGGACCGTTGCTCGTGGTACATTGAGAACAACCTTGGCAGAGCACAGGAGAATTTTCCGACCTTGACCTATATGGGACCGCAAGACGTTGTGTATGCCATCTTAGTTCTCGCAGCAGTAAAGACTGGATACAAGGTTCTCTTCAACTCGTTACGCAATACTCTCGATGCGCACTTGTCCCTTTTTGAGGCAACTGGCTGTAATGTGTATCTACGGGCTGAAAACTTCCCCTTGCCTATGGTCAACCAAGTCTTGGCCGCGAGACCAATGCGTGTTCTTGAGATACCCCGAGCACAATACTGGCTAGATGATGATGGTCGGCCGGAAACGCCCTATCCATACAACAAGACCTTCGAAGAAGCCAAATCAGACCCGTTCGTCGTTCTTCATACCTCCGGTTCAACCAGTTCACCGAAACCAGTCATCCAAACCCACGGTACGGTTGCGCCCCTTGATTCATTCACGGCCTTGCCTTCGCTGGGACACCAAGCGACGTTTCCTGCTATGTGCAAAGGTATGCGGGTGTATCTAGGTCTCCCCGTTTTCCATTCTGCGGGCTTCTCGTTGTTTCTACCAGGATGCATCTACTCTGGCTTTACGGCGGTTCTTGGTTTGTTTCCTCCGTCTGCTAGCATTGCTAACGGCGTCCATGTCTACGGCAACCCGCAACACTCTGTCCTAGCTCCATGGACGCTGGTCGAGTTGGTCAAAGATCCGAGCTATTTGAAGAATCTGAGCCGGATCGACCAGATTACATTTGGTGGCGGGTTCTTACCTCAAGATGCAGGGGACCGTCTTAGCTGTTATACTCGGTTACTCAACTGCTTCGGTACGACGGAAACTGGTGTGTTTCCCATTCAACTGTGTGACTACCAAGACTGGCCGTATATCAGCGTAAGTCCAGTACTCGGCCATGAGTACCGCCCGGTTTCGGACGACTTATACGAACAAGTTATCGTCCGGAACCCCGAGCTTGAGCTCTACCAGGGAATCTTCTATACCTACCCCGAGTTGAACGAATGGCGCACAAAGGATGTTTTCCAAAAACATCCTACTAAGGACATTTGGCTATATAAAGGACGCGTGGATGACCTGATCGTCTTTTCTACAGGCGAAAAACTCAATCCTTATATAATGGAAAGCATTATTGAGACAAGCGCTGCGGTCGGTGCAGCCCTTGTTACCGGCTTCGGGCGACCTCAATCAAGCCTGCTTATCGAGGCGTCGACTTCGCCGCCAAAGGACAAAGCCGAAAAGGAAAAGCTACTGGATGCAATCTGGCCAGCCGTACAAGAAGCAAATCAGAATAGCCCCCCTTATAGCAGAATCCACCGGAATATGATCCTTTTCACCACGGTTACCAAGCCGATGCAGAAAACTGGTAAAGGTACCATACAGCGCAAAAGGACCCTAGACATGTACTCGGCAGAGCTTGATGCTCTATACGAAGGAAATGAGGGATGTTCCGATAGTCTATCAGATGGTATCCCAGGAAACCTCAGCGACATACCTCAGATGGTCAGAACCATTATTGCCACCTCCACGGACATCGACACCAGTGAATTAGCTCCTAGTGCGGACCTATTTGAGCAAGGACTCGACTCATTACAAGTTACATTGATCATGAAGAAGATCAACCAATTGATATCAGCACATGGCAGATCACAGTTATTGGAGGCTAGGACTATCTACTACAATCCTACTGTCGACGCTCTCATTTCGGTCGTCTCCGATATTGCGGAGGGCAAAGCTCTTGAGCAGGAGCAAATTAGTCATGAACAAAGGATGGAAACATTGTATAACCTCAACACCCGGGATCTGCGCCCTACGACCAGGCGGACCCAGCAGATTCTCTCTGATAGACTCGTCGTTCTGTTGACTGGTGCTACCGGCTCGCTTGGCACATATGTGCTCGAATCCCTTCTCAAGGACTTCCGAGTCTCGAAGATATATTGTCTTACCCGAGGACACGGGGGCCTCGAGCGATTGAATAATTCACGAGCCATCCTAGGCTTCCAACCCCTACCTGAGGAGGTTGAGTGTCTCAACGCAGATCTCGCCGAGCCCTACTTCGGCCTAGAGACACAGGAGTTGTACACACGGCTCCGAGAAATGGTCACGACGGTTATCCACATGGCGTGGCATCTCGACTTCAATCTCAGCGTCGACTCATTCCGCAGCCAAATTGGCATGGTCCGCCGGCTCATTGATTTTTCAACACACTCATCCTTCAATGCCGAGATCTTCTTTGCCTCCAGCGTCGGGGCCGTCTCAAACTGGCACGCCGTGGCCGGTCAGCCAAGCGCGGTCCCGATCCCCGAGAAGATCTACGAGGACTGGCGCATCCCCCAGGCGATGGGCTACGCGCAGGCCAAGTTCGTCGCGGAACGTCTGCTGGATACGGCGGCCAAGGAAGCAGGCGTCGCCGCCACGATCTGCCGTTTCGGCCAGATCGCTGGCCCGACGACGGCCGCCGGCATCTGGCCTAGGAAAGAGTGGTTACCCCGTCTGATCGCCAGCTCCAAATACCTCCGCAAGCTCCCGTCATCGCTGGGCCAGGCCGAGACGGTCAATTGGATACCGGTGGACGTGCTCGCACAGGTGTTTGTGGAGTTGGCAACGGCGCAGCCCACCTCGGTGAGTACCCGGCCCGGCGCAAAGGTGTACCACGCAATGAACCCGAGGCATACTACCTGGGGTCAGCTGCTACCCGCTGTTCGCCGGAGCATCGACCCTGCGGGGGAGATAGAGACGGTGTCATTTCAGGAATGGATAGATGCGTTGTGTAATAGTGTATCCCACGACAATACGTCTCTAAATCCGGGCGTCAATCTCATTGACTATTATAAGGGGTTGGCAAGCATGAGAGACTACCCTCTCGTGTTAGATACCAAAGTCACGGCCAACGTGTCGGAGACGCTGCGGACAATGGACGCCGTTAATGAGACCTGGATGGGAAATTGGCTGAGCCAGTGGGCGATCTAGTGTACGCCCGTACCTACTGGGCATGGGATCCGAAATCTTAAACGCTCAGCAGAACAAGGTGCTGAAAAGCGCTGATGGGGTTGTTACTGCGTACAAGTTGTGAGTATCCATGATAGAAGACCGGATCAACACTACCAGAGCAATTGCTAAGTCGTCTTAGTATGGCTGCGTTAATTGTCCGGCTCGACCTCGTCCCGCTCGATCCTGGCCATGGCCGAAATCTTTGTGATCAACGCCCTCGAGCAGACTGGTGATCGGGTCGATGGCCGCCGTCCATGAGCCGGCTTGCGTTACGCCGCCTCCGTTCGCCCCGTTGGTCTCCTTTTTGCGACTGTCGGCGTTCAGAAGAGCTTGTAAGCGCACCGGGTGGAACTATTTCCAAGTCTCCTCGTTCGTGGACTCGCCGCCGAGATGTAGTTTGAAAGCGGTGGCGCGTCCATCTCGGAGAAATAGGAAAGACTAGCCCACGATGACACCCTTGACCACGGTACGGATATCAGCCATGGTGTTACGTACCCGATGTCTGTAACGACTGGCAGCACGACTGACAACGCGTTCTATTCGCGAGCGTTATGATACTTGGCGAAAGCATTGTAGAATGTCTGGTGTGGACGTTAGCGTCATCGATCCTGCAGCAGAGCGTCTTTATGTACTGCTGTGCCGCCATAGATTGATTGCCCAATGTTATCAGTGTCTCCGAGCAGAGAAGGGAGGAGCATGAAGAAATCCATGTAATTAGAAAGTAGTTCATGGAGGTTCCACGCACCCCGTGCTCTGGGCGGCGTTATGCATTGCCAGTCATCGTAAGTGTTGTTCGCGAATAACTTGTCATCATCAACAGAAACGTTAACAAACCCTTTAAGCGTATAGACGTATAGACCTGAAAGCCGCGGCAGCCTTCCCTCAGGTAAAGAGCACTGTAAACTACACCTCGAATAGGGAAAGGTCTTTGATTGATTCTATAACGTTAACAACCTCCAGACGTAAGCCCACGTCGCAAGAAAGCGCTCTAGCCCTTCATCACCTTCACTTAATAAAGTAACAATGATTTTACCTATTATATTATCAACCGACCTGAACTTCCGGAGGCCAGTCGCAAATTGAGATATTGGAAATACCGTTACCGGCTTAATGAACAGGATGACGCCTTGCCTAAACAAACGGAGTACGTGAGACCAAAGCTCTCTCGTCTGTTCCGGTCGGTATCTAAAGAGATGCCGAAGGTCTATGCTGCTAAAAGTCACATTGCTCTTGAATGGCTTCATTGGCAAGCGATCCAGGAATAAACTCAGGGGTAGTGGCCTTAAGGGGTATTTATTATCTAATTAACCAAATCAAGGTGAAAATAACCTTAAGCCAAAGCATAAGTAATCAAGTCAAGGTAAATAGCTTCAAGTCGAGGCGAAAGAAGAATTCCTTAACTTCTAACTCAAGTCAAGTTAAGAGATGTCCCTTGACTTAACTTGACTTAATATTGTATATACTGGAAAATACTGAGGCACACATATATCGGCCTTTTCAACAGCTTTCTGTATACAGTTCTTGAGTTCAGAGGCAAAAATGTTTTCTCAGCTACAACAAAATTTCAACTATATCAAAGTTGCATATTGCACAAGCTGCTTTAAAGTAATTAGTTGGTGATGTATAAGGAGGGAAAGCTATTATTATGTCCCTACTAGTTGGTTGATATCACCATCAAAACGTCGATTCAGCCCATTGCCCGCAAAGTTGAGTCACTTTGATGTCAGCAATATGTGATTGGTCGAATTCTTGAAAGGCATTGTTTTTGTCAGTGTTCTCAAGTCCGGTATTAGGATCAGATTCGCCAACTGTTCCCCAACGCTTTTAGTATCCTCACAATATCTAGCTCATGTGCATAGCACTTTTCATCGACTCATGCTTTAGCGAGCGATAATGGACAAGCCACCAAGGTAATTTCGAATCAATGGTCAGCAGCATCGATATAAAATGTCTTATTTGCGCCATCAGCCAGCGGCCTACCGCCCGGCCTTCCTGCAGGCTGTATCTAACGTGCGGCGCAATTGGGCAAAATCTCAGACTCGTGATTATCGTTTTGGGGGCTATGCATCTTTCCTGCATCCATGCTGCAGATCAGGCTGCCTCGAACAAAAGGCTCGCTGTGGCTTTGATTTTTTCCAGATGGCTCATAATTGATTTTGTTAAGGCTGCAGCCTTAAGTGTCATATAATATGATTCTTCCAAACCCAAGTGCGAGATGATCTTCAAATCGTCAGGACATCATATTTGGCCTTGAAAGTCTTTTTGGCATTACCATATGTATATGCTTTGCTGCTAATACTATCAACTACAGTACTCTTGTTCCGTCTGCTCTGTATCGCATCCATTAACATTTTACCCTGCCTGAATCATGTATCCCTGGCAAGGCGCCCTGACGAGCTGGGCGCAGAGCACGAACCTGCAGGTGGACGCGCTGGGGATCGTGACGATGCTGGGGGCGGAGGAGATCGACCGGAGCGTGGGGCGGCTGATGTCGAGCCGGTACGTCGACTTCCTGCCGCTGCTCGGCGCCTTCGTGATCGCGAGCAACCGCTTCACCCACAAGAAGCCCGGCTTCACGCTTTACAACCTCACCAGCGGCATCCAGACCACCGAGCTGGCCGGCTGGTTCACCCGCTGGATCCAGGCCCAGGATTTCTCCCAGGTCCGCGACGTCGTCGAGTGGCAGGTCGCCGCCCGCCCCCTGCGCGCCCGCCACTTCGTCCTCGGCCTCCTGCTCGTCGGCGTCCCCCTGAACGGCATCCTCGTTGCCCTCACCGTGCTCTCGGGCGACTGGTGGGGCTTCGCGAACGCGATGGCCATGGTGCTCTCCGTCGCCGTGAGGCTGGCCCTGGTTGCGCAGGTCCGCGAAGGCATCGACAAGACCGTAGCGAGGGCGAATACGGCGGCGCGTGAGAGATACGCGGGGAGTCTGGAAAGCTACAAGAAGAAAATGCGCGAGTTTGAAAGCTTGGGGGTATCGTTTACGAAGGAAAAAAGACCGGATCCCCCTGCGAGCCCGTTCATTATTGCTAAGACGATCATCGTGACGGATGATTCCAAAGTCATCACCGTTCGGGCCCCTGATTACCTAATAGGGCCCGTGTTCACCAAGAATCCCGAGGTTCCGCACCCGTGGTTATATATGGTCACAAGGTACATCGGCTGGGCTGCCTTTGCCCTTCACATTGTTTCACTGGGAATGGCAGCCCTCGTCACACAAATCTACACCGTGGTGCTGATCATGATGGCTACCGTTCTGTCGACGTACAAAATCGGCTGCGATGACTGGAAACTGGGGGCCAAAGCAAAAAGAACTACGGAAAGGAAGACAAAGGACGTGGAATCGAATGAGATGGCGCACACACCTCGATGTTGGGTTAGCTCGACCCTCGGGGCACACTGTTCGCAATACCCAGGTTCCGAGAAGAGCGCTCGGCGACAGGACCTGTATGTCTGGTTGGAGCCTGATGAATCGGAACTGGATCTTATGAAAGACTGGTATTTGATCCCGCATAAGAACAACAGTTGGATGGCAGAATTAGAAAAGAAGCAAGTCGAGCATCGGCAGAAACTCACAGAGCAAAAACGTAGAAGTACTATATGAGAAAGTCAATAGAGTCAAATCAATCGCTCGCATACGCGGTAAACCATCGCCTACTTGCTCTAAAAAAGATTCGTGAATGTGATCCAGCTGCTTCCTTGCGGAGCATGCTCCTAAACACCCAGCCCCTACCCTAAATAACGCCGTAGAACCGTCCGTAGGTATACCAGGCAGTAGCCCTCTTGTGAACCCTCCCCGTCCACCTGGTTTTCTTTTGCCGCTGCAGTGTCCACCGGTACAAGTTCATCCCCGTCCGCCTAATTTTCCTCTATCGCTGCAGTGCCCACCGGCACAGGCTCATTTTCCAATATGCTAGGATTGTCACAAAACTCGGGACCCTGGACAATCCCAACCACGCTCTTCACATTCCGCTCGATAACGGTTACGGGGCCATCCGGCCTGTCGGTAGCGGCCATGACCCGAGCAACAAAGCGCAAAGCGTGCTGCAGAAACCACATCTTTTCATCGGCCGTGTCCCCTGCCTTGAAAGCGCTGGTAACCAGGGCTGGTGAGTAGGTGGCCTGCACGGCCGGCTCGGCGACAGAACCATCGATGTTGAGCGAGTGGATGAGGGAGTCCCTGACCTCGACTTCGAGCGTGTTCCATGCCTGCTCGAATAGCTCGGCTGTGGCGAAGTCGGCAACGCTTGCCATGCACAAAATCCTCGCAAGCGATCGATCATCCTCCCGGTCAAGGTCAAGCGATCTGAAGCCCTTTGTGTAAAGTAGCTCGCCCCTACGAATCAAGACTAAGTCGTATGCTTCCCGTAGACTCATTTTCCCTTTGAGAATCTCGAGGCCGGCGTCGTAGACCGTATGATAGGCCTCGAAGACCGAGTGAGTCGATTTATAGGCGCATGTCCAGTCCAGATGGCCTGCAGCGCCCGCGATGTCCAGCAGCTGTTCCATGAACCGAAACTTGAGAACGCGATCAGGGCGCTCCCACGATTTCAGGGTCTCGAAGGATGCCAGGGAAGCAGGCGCATTTTCGGCCTGGGCCAACTGTCCGAAGTTGAGGTCGGCGCCGAGCTCGAACCCGCGCATGATGTCCTCCCTGATCTCCTTCGGCAGGCGATCCATGCACCCCACAAGCCCGGCTTCGCAGGCTTTCAGCAGGATCTTGTCGTGGTTCATCAGGGAGACGTCCTCGCCGCTCGCGCGCTGGCAGTCGGCGGCGAGTTCTTTGTCTTTGCCTAGATCGTTCACCACTATGGACGTGAGGAGGGCGTACAGCTCATCGGGCGAGGTAATCCACCCCCTGTAAAATTGGCGCGTCCATTCAAAAGAGTCCCGGGGTAATTTCTCGGATTCGGGCTGGTTGCCGACAAAAGTGTCGTAGTCGCCGTTCCAGATCCACTTCAGGGCCAGCACGCCGACAAGGGTGCGATTCACCTCATGATAAACCTCCCCGTTGAACAGGATTTCCGACGGCGAGGGAGTCGGCGGCGGATCTACATTGGGGATGTAAAGAGAATAAGCCCGGGTGAGCCGCTTCAATTCAGACTCGAAATCATTTTTTATGAGGAAGAGGAGGTCCTTGTCGGGAAGCGCGAATAGCTCGTCTGGTATACGAGTATAATCACGGAGGGATGGCGTTTCCGTAGACATGTTGATAATTTGTTCGGTGAAAGGTGAAGAAAATGGAAAAGCTTGGGGGCCTCATTCTTGGTGGCTTTCAGCCTTAAGGAAGGATTGAGCTGTGGTCGAATTGCTTTAAATACTTTTTAATGTGTTTAGAGCGCATTACTCACAGGTAGGTGGATGGTGTTACCGCCGGATAAGGCAATTGAGGGGGTCCTAGACTAATCTACTAGGTTAACCTAGGTACCTAGGTAGTTACTTAGCTGACTCGATTTTTCCATTTATGCCCTGTCCCTGTCAGCTGATAAGTAGCGTACAAACTAATCTAGGTACTGTGATGTATTGTGATGATTGCTAACCAACATCCAGGTGGGCAGGTTGGCAGGTTGGCAGGTTGGCAGGTTGGTTAGTGGTTAATGTACTTGTTTGTCACCTGCTGCCGGCTGCTTGAAGTATAGAGTCGTATTCTACATTAGATAATCGGTGAATCAATATGCATTTCGCTTTCGAGTATAATGAACAACTCTTCAAATAAAATAAGAAGGACAAAAAAGATTCATAGACAGAAGGGTGCAAACCGCTTTCCTCCCCCCCCTTTTTCAACTCATAGAATCAATCTTATCTGACTGCGAAATATACTAAGCTATATCGAGAGTTACGCGCTCTTGAACAATGAAACGATATACTAGAAAGCAACAAGAAGTTAATGGAGCTTAAATTATTATTCTCTTCTTCGTGTAGATATACTTCCACTCGAGTAAGGCAGAGAAAGAGATTTTAGACCCTAGTTCTCTAGTTGTTTTATTATCACAATTATAATACCATCCATTTTGGTATCTTATGTCTCTTTGATTTCTCTTTCCCTAGTTTCTTTAGTAGATCAGCCAGTGAACAACCACGCACTCGAGACTGCTTACTTCTCACATTGTAGTTGATTTAACAACCGTCGCCCCTAGCAAATACATAGATCTCGATGTTGCCTTCGTTCTCCTTTCATGGTGTCACTATTTCGTCGAAAGTCTAGTATAACCATTGCTATTTGCTATACAGGAAAGTTTCAAACTTCGTGGTGGATATCTGGTCAGAGTTGAGACTCGGTCTACCTCCATGGTAGTTAATTTTCTCAATGAATTCAAGTCTGAAACAACTAAACTAATCAATCCATCATAATACGCTCGTAATTTTCATCGAGAAACAGATAACCTGTTGTAATAAGATTTAAAAAAGCTGTGATTAGTAAGTCTGGCCATTACAATAGCTTCAATGATAAATATTATAGTTAAGAAAATTCAAAGCTTCAGACCGCTAGGAAAGCTACTCGTGTTTACTAGTAAAATGGTACTATGGTTTAAGTATATCCACTGTTGAGCAGAACATAGTGACTATAACTAGGAAAACAGTAGCTTTAACCGCTTCGGCAACAAATCTAGGAATTCCTTAACTGGACTCGAGTTAAAGCATTTTTTTTCTTTCGAAAATTACGTCTGAGCCTAATGTACATGAAGGCTATTAAGGTTATTGATTTGTGTTATTAGAGCGGCAAAGTTCAGGCGTATTTCAATGCCTGACCAATCAAATCAAGGTGTAACTACTTCATAGCCTCAAGTCGTCTGAAACGGTTTGTGGCTTGGTAACGTGGCTTCGCCATGTTACTATGTAGTTCGTCTCTGAATTAATTAGCTAGCTCAGATTCCTCTTCTATACAACATCTTCGAGCTCCCATTTGAAATCCTTGGTGCAGCGCAACAGGTTGATTCCTTAACTTGCCTCAATGTATTCGCCAATGAACGTATAAGTATGTCGTCTCAAGATAATTGGTTAAGATCTTCTCCCGCAAGCAAAAACTCCGGTACAAAACGAAGGTTATTAATAGGTAACTTATAGTATAATACTATCTATGTGTCCGTGTAGCACCAAAAAATATCACCAACGTCAATGCTCTTTGTATACATGCTTGCCATTTTTGAAAAGAACTAATTTGATGCGTCATGAAGGACCCTGAGCTGGGTACACGGAACTACGGCAAACAACGCCAAGATAACTGTACAGTCATTTCCGCGTTCAGCCAGCGGGTCCAATATTATTGTTGCCAAGTCATTGGTAAGGTAAGCACAAGGAACATGTTGCATTCTTCATATTTGTTTGTCCTTGAGGAGGTTTGTTGCTTGCTATCTCTCTATTTTCTGTGCCATAGTAGATGAATCAGTGTTATCTCGGAATCTTGAGTGACCTGACACAAGGTTACGTAGGTCAAGTCTGCCTGCGATGGTGACACGGACCGTAGGCAGACTCGGTCGCGTGCGTGCCGTGAGAGCTCATGCAGTAAGTGAGCACCAGACCAACAACAACCACAACTGGCGCATGTTACATGATGGACGACGGGCTCTAAAGCATTCTCAGACTCGTTTCATAATCCCCCGAAACGTTGAAAACAAGTTTCCCAGGGCGATCCTATTATCTGCAAGTGTCGGCTCCGCCTCAGAAAAGTCATCTCGCGACCACGGCAAAGATGATAAAGAAGGAGAAGGGTCAAGCTGGAGGACCGCCTTCTCCAAGTTCATCGAAGGCGGCGCCACGGCGGTTGGCTCCATCCTTATGCTCGGGCTAGCCGGATACTCGTACCATGTGTACTACAAAGCGCTCGTATTGCGGAAGATGGAAAACGCTTTCGCCGTGGGGTACTCGAGTCTGGAGCTGGCCGCTCTGAGCCGGCACGTCGACCCGGCAAGTCCGCATTCCGAACTCTTCGCCCGGAACTTCGAGGACAACGACTGGGTGCCGCGCGACGAGCAGGCCATCATCGACGGCATTGTCGACGGCACCATCCAGGGCCAGTATCACCTGATCACGGGCGAGAAGGGGACGGGAAAGACGTCGATGCTGCTGAAGGCGATGCGGCGCATCGGCGGCGAAGGCGTCGCCATGTTCGAGGCGCACGGCGACCCCGAGATTTTCCGCATCCGTCTGGGAAAGGCGCTCGACTTCGAGTTCCACGAGGATTACATCGGCAGTCTGTTCAGCTTCAAGGGGCCGCGCGACACGACGGCGCTGCTCGACATCGAGCGTGCTTTCAACAAGATGGAGAAGATCGCACTGAAGCGCAAGGAACAGGTGGGGAAGCCGCTTGTGCTGATCATCACCGGTGCACATCTCGTACGGAACGATGAGGACGGTCGCGATCTGCTGGAGCTCATCCAGCAGCGAGCTGAGTTATGGGCCGATAGTCATCTAGTGACTGTTGTCTTCGTCAGCGATGACTATTGGACGCTAGAACGTCTCATGTGGCAAGCGACGCGTTTACGCGTCACCCCAGTACACGATATCCCCCGACACGCCGTCCTCGAAGCTCTGAGAGGGTTTCGCGCCGAGAAGTACAACGAGGATGTCCCCACGTCTATCTTAGAGCAGGTATACGAGAAAGTCGGCGGCCGTCTCAGCTTCCTTAGCCGCGTAGCCAAGTCACCGGACATGATCAAAACCTGCAATGCGCTCTGCGAGCGTGAGAAGCTTTGGTTGCTAAGTCATTATTGGATCTTGGGGAAGGACCTGGACCCGGGCGGTGAGACGCAACAGGATCTCTCATCGGCAGCCATGCTTCTCGCTAAGGCTCTAGTCGACAAGGAGACGGCGATGAGGAAGGCCGGGACTTATGAGGGTAAACTGCCGCAGATCCCGATCCACGAGGCGCAGGAGATCATGACGAATGCCGAGTGGATCAAGGAGCACGACCACAACAATATCTTTACTATCGACTCGGACGGAAAGGTACAGGCCGACTCGGTGGCGATGCAGAACGCGATGCGCGAAGTATGCAATTTGAAAGGCTTCGATAAACATCTTCGGGAAACGCTGGATCGTCTCGAGTAAGTTAACTCCTCTCGGTCGCTGTTTGATAAGTATAAGCCTCCTACGTGGGACCTTGTGTGAACACATTGATCCCTAGACATGCTTCGGAACAGCCACCCATGATTATTATCCAAATTAGTAGTTACTGACTCTAAATCTTACAGTGAGATCGAGAGCCTACAGAGAACGAGAGAGCTGACGTTGAAGGACTTGAGGGAGGATGGTGAATATCGAGCCACTATTCGCAAAGGATCGGAAGCTAGCCCGGACACCGTCATCTCGCTAAAGGTTCTCCCGAAATAATAGGACGATATTATCATGTTACATATTGTCATATACAAGTCTCTGAGGTGCTCTCTAGACTTGCAAAGTATCCTCAAATCAGCATAAGCCGGTATATCTGGATCAAGATATATGGGGCAGCACTACAACAAAGCGTGGTGTGCACAGCGTTACCTATCTTAGCCATATCTCGGTCGCTCGACTACCCAGCGCGCGAGCCCTTGTGGCTATGGGGCGAGGGGTGGGTTATTGAGGTGACTGGTTAGGTGCGATGCCTAGCAGCGCTATTAGTTTTCGCTCTGCGGGCTCGTCTCTCGTGAGCCTACCGCTAACCTTGTCTTGCAGCGCCGAGCATTGGTCAGCATCGAGTTCCTGTTCCCCTAAAGTATCTGCGCTGATCAACGTTCATTGATGGTTATGTAGCTTTGCCCTGAGATAGAGCCCATCGGGCTATTTTAGGGGTACCAGAAGTTCCAGAACATGGATAAATAGAGCGGTGGCTCATTCTAAACTTATTCTTCAAGTTAATATGCCCCTGGACACCACACGACATATTGCGATCAAAACCTTACCCCACGACCCGAGCAGCCCATGGTATTTGTTTTCCTTGTGCCTTGAGAATCCTTCATACCTGGTTTTTCAACTGGTAAATGCAGACAAGAAAGGGACCTGAAACAAGTCTTACATTCTAGAGAGTCTAGGTGTGTGTGACCTAAAGGAAAATATGAAGCTTCCTCGGCTCACCTTACATATTCGTCTTTCTAGACCGCTCGTTCGCCACGTTTCAGCCCCTCACCATGCGATAGAGGAATGGAATGGCGTCAGTGAATTCGTTCCGTAAGACATCCGCATGTTAGACATGTCTAGGGCATTCCGTGTCTAAGATTAAGCCTAACATGTGACATTTGAAGACTGCTTGTGTTAATAAGACGGGACAACTATTAAGGGTAGTGGCTTTCTTGTGAGATATCATCAGTTTCCTGCTGAAGTCCTCCCCGATCTTCTAGCCTAATCAGCCCATGAAAACAGCATTATTTCTTGTAACCACAGACGTAATTGACATGCGTTAAACAAGCCGACCTCTATCTCATGGGGTTTCTAGGGGGAGAAGCGTCTTGTTCGTGTTCTAGTTTTTATGTGACTACTAGTAATATCCTACTAAGGCAGATCCAGCAAGTATATAAGCTCCAGCCTTTTCTGTCATTGCCATATTTATGTTCCGACTTCTTGCAATACATTGCTCAAACTTAAAAGCTTCTTGATGACTTTGCGTTCCCAACTATTAGTTTCATAACTATGTTTCCATTTGCCCTTCCAGACGAGGTGCGAGCGCACATCGGAGACGGTTCGAAGCTATGTAAGCATGTCGCTCCGCCTCTACTCTTTCACTAACTCATAACCCCAGTTCCCCTGAGTGGAAAGGAAAGCAAGATATTCTTCGACGTCCAAGGATCAGCCAGTGATTTCGCAGCAGCCCCGGGGCTAGCTTCTGCCGCGGCCGGCGACCCATAGCAGAGCGTCGGGAACCAGTACACGTTCACGGGCGCGCAGCAGAAGGATGCCATCCTTCGCGGAGACTACAACTTGCTCAATACATTGAAGAAGACGCAAAGCGACGACCTCAAGCCCAATATGGATTCAATCTGTTGAACCACTGCTGTTGAACCACTGCAGTCAAATCCATGGTAGGCTAGTCTAGATTAGGTTTAGCGTGGTCACGTGACGTAGTCATGTGACCTGCGGGACCTCAGTGGTGGTAACTAAATCCCCACCACTGTAGCCCACAACTTTTACCTTTCAATTCAATAATAACAGATTATCACCATAAATCGCGATTCCATCGTAATTCGTACGTACGTACAATAGAGGCCATCTAATACTGATCAGTGGTTGTAAAGGTAATTATAGATAAGTAAGGGTGAAGAGACGAATCGCAGCCCAGTTTTAGGTAAGGCTTTCGTGCTTAATCCGACCTAATCCCACGATTCTAGCCGAGATTAGCCGGCTGCGTGTGAAAGGGTTGAAGACCTTATTTCACTATCGAGAAGAAGGGTATTCGCATGTTTCGCGCTGTAAAGAATACTTTAATCGATAGAAAAGTAAGGTGGCGAGCCCTATCGCCGAAAGAGAATACCGTCTATACCAGACGGCAACGACAACAGCAAATACCCCCGTACCTCAACCATCGACGAATTCAATATTCCATCGGATTTCAACGTTTCTCAACGAAATCTGACGTTTCTCGATACCCCCATCAATCTTTCACCGGGATCCATCATCCCCCATCAACCTTAACGTCCCCTAGCCACACTACATCACCTACGTCACCAAAATGGCTAACCCATCAGGGATCCCACTCCCACCGGGATCTAACACCCAAAAGACCCTCACTTTTAAGGAAATACAAAAAGGATCACCACTCTCGTTAGCCGTATAGAAAACACACACGCACCCAAACTTCTTCGGCAAAAATATCGATCCCAACAACCCCGTAAAAAACCCCAAGCACTATACAACCTACATAGGTCAGACCATCCAAATCTACGACGATATTGGGATAGAAGGTCAACAACTGCTTGAAATGTTTCAGGGAGACTTCCAAAACTGGAAGGAAGATAATTTCGAAGCGGTAGACCGTCACTTTAAGACATACCTCTTAGAAACACTCGCAAAACACGGAGTTTCCCTGCCAGAAAAAAAAAAAAACGTAAAGAAACTCATAAAACTACTTACAATCGACGACCTAAATGCCCTAAATACCCCAGGTCCCACACCGGCGGCTACCCAACCAACCACAGCATCACTGCCTCCTGCCCTCACATCTATACGTCAACCTCCCCGTACCGTAAACATACCGGATATACAGATTACGACCCCCGGCAAAAGTATAACAGATACCCCGATACCTAACCCCCGGATAACGAATACCCCATCCACCAGCAACCAAAAACCTATACCCGTCCCTAACCCATAAGGCCCCTATACCCCATCGATCATACCAAAAAGCCAGGCCTTACCTGCCTACAATAGCCAGATATACGAACTACTTCCTCAATATGTCGTATATAACGGTACAATCGATCCCACCGCGTATATCGCCTTCTAAAAGGCATAAAAATTAACCCATAACTATACAGGCAAACCGTACAATATATTAAAAGATAAGGCAAAAATCTTCATCAATATATACCGAAAACTTAACATTACTAAAAACCAGTACCACGCTATCTTCCCAAATATCCTTACGAATTATACCGAGGTCTACTTCATTAACAAAATTGGTCCAAATCATCGTTAAAACAAAATATATAACCAAATCCACACCCACTTTAACACAAACCTCAACCATACCCATTATTAAACCGACTAAACTACTATAACGTACACTAAGGTTCGAAATTTAAGCCTAAATAAGTCGAAAATAAAAACTTTAAAGGAACTATTCGATAAAATAATCCTTATTTAACGTATACTTAAAAAAGGTTACGAAAAAAAAATCAACCTTTATAGCAACGTTATACGTACCTATACCGGCATCCTTAAACTTAAATACGCATTTATTAACATAAAACCGACATCTAAAGCCCTATTTATAAACCTTTAATCTAATATACAAATTTTAATAAACCGTAAAACGAATTAATAATACTCATAAAATTAAAAACTAAATAACATAAACTTCACCGATAAAAGATATAATAATAACAGCTATAAACCCCTATTTTAAGGAAAATAATGAAATAAACCTAAACTTCGCCCAAATAATAATTAATAACGATTCTAAAAAAAATGCTTTATCTATAAAAAAAACGGCTATTAATTAATAAAGCACTCCCCATTTAAACAAAATAAAGCCAGGAATTAGTACTATAACGCTATAAAAATGCTAGAAAATCTACCCACATTTAAGAAATTCGCCGTATATTTATTTAAATTCGAAAAAAACCCTAAAAATAATAACAACGATTAGTAAAACGATAAAAATAACCATAATAAAAACGAAAAAATAATATAATATCTTATTAATTATTTATTTATCCATCGGATTACTAATAAAAATATATATAGCTAAAATACTATAATAAAAGCAAATTAATTTATACTTAACGATTTATACGTAATTAAATATTAAAAAATCCTATAGGATACCGGTACTACCAAAATATTAATAATAGGAAAAGCATAATTAAAAACATACCTTAAGGAATACTTAAACGCATAAATTAACTAAACCCCCGATAATATAACTATTCGATTTAGAAATCAAAACCAATTAATAGCTATCGGTATAGCAACTATAAATAACGAATTAAATTAAATTAAATTTCATATTATAAAGGCCTCTATATCATTCCTATTATCATTATAAAATATAAATAAGCTAAAAACTTATTTTAATAACATCTTTAACGTTATTATAAAAAGCAATAAAAAAACGATACCGGTAATACGGAAATAAAAATACCCCTTTTTTAATGTTAGCCGCAATAAATTAATTACTTACTTTATAAAGGCTAAACTACATTAACTACATTATCGATTTAAGCACCCACAAACCGAAAAATTATATAACCTATTAAAAGTAACTGGATATAACAACGTTAACATATCAATCCTTAACAAGATTTAAAAGTTTTGCTACCATTACTAAGTTTATAATCCTACTCCTTAAAAATTTAAATTTACGATCCGAAACGAATGCAACTTTAACTATAAAATAGTAATAAATATAATCCATTTTAATGGCCGAAACGTACTACACATCATTAATATAATCACGTTATTTTAAACAACAGCATTCCTAAAATCCCTATTAGCTAAAAATATATAAAACATACTTTATAAATACTAAATCTATATATACCAAAGCCCTCTTAATATTATTACCCATAACCTTAATACAAACTTTTTATCTAAAAAGTTCAGGAATAACGTACAAATTATCGGCATTACCTATAAAGAAATGCCTATTAAGGCCCATTAAATAATTAAAAAAATTAAGAAAATATATAAACCCTTAAAACGCGCTTATAAAATCCTAAAAAATGAAATCGGCCATTATATAAACCCAAATACGATCCTTTAAATAGCCATAAAAATATTTAACGATATAGCCGGCCCTAACGGCTTTATACTAATACTATTAATATTTAATGCTTATTTAAAAGTTGCTACCGATTCCCTACCGTTCCCTAACATTATAAAACGAACCGAGGCTATATAAAAAGCCATAAGAATATTAAAAAAAATACGATCCAAAATTAATATAAATCGTATAATTAATATATAAAACGGCCTTACGGTATAAAAAATCCTTATATTCCCACTATAAACGAAAGTAATAATATAAAAAAAAAAAAAAGGATAAATAGGACCTTTTAAAATTACTGCTTTCGAAAACCGCAATATCATTATTAATATAAACGGACTAACGAAATTTTAATACACCTAAATTAAAAGATATTACCGTAATTAATAAAAAATAATAAAGACTATAAAAAAATCGATATAAAAACTAATAATACCGGCGAAAATAAAAAAATCGATATAAAAACCTATTAAGGTAACGGGAACGTTAATAACGATAAAAAAATTAATATAAAAACCTACAGGGCCGGAAACGATAAAAAAACCGATATAAAAACCTATAACGGCCTTTAAAGAATAATAACCCGTAAAAAAAGAATAAAATAAACCCCAAAAATACCCTATCGTAAACCCTATTATAAACTATACCCCTACCGCGTATTATACGTTTAACGTATTCCTATTATATAAAAAAAAGGTCGATTTCGAACTAATAATTAAGCTAAAACGAAATGGAATTATAAAAACCCCAAAAAAACCATTTCAAAAGTTAAATTCTATAAAAATTAATAACCTTACCGCTTAAGAAGTGTTTAAATTCGTAAAATTCGACTAAATATATATTACCGAAAAAATCTTTAATATACGGCTTATATAAAAGGTTAAAGAAAAAATAATTAAGCTATATAAAAAATTATGATTAATTATTTAAAGCTATAAAAATAAAAAAAAGGAACTTATCTTTACGCAATTATTAACTATTTAACAAATAAGTTAACGCTTAATACTAATACTAATACCTTTATTATTTAAAATCTATAATATAAAAAAGGAGTTATAAAATATTACTTAAATATATACCCAAGCTAATAATAAGCTTAAAAAAAAGATCTATATATAATTACCGAAAAAGATTATTAATAAATATCCTAAAGGCACCTATTTTAAAATAATTAGACCCCTATATAAACTTACGAAATCAGAATTATACTGATTTAAAATATATTATATATATTATAGAGAAAAATTGGCTATAAAGACGTTAACGTATAACCTATATTTACTAATAACTTATGAAAATGCCGAAGATTTTGCTATTATAGGATTATAAACCAATAATACCTTTAATATTACTACGAAAAGTTTCTTAAAACTAAAGGAAGATAAACTTAAAAAGGCCGGATTCTATATAAAACCAAAAATGAACCTTATTATTATATAAAAAATCGAATTTAATAATAGCCGAATTTAATTTATAGGAAAAAATGTAATCTTTATTTAGTATAGCTAAAGCTAATAACTGTAAAAGATTGATAAATCAGCAACCGATATATCATAATAGTATATTGCCTAACGTATAAAAGGAATATATATAGCCTTAGTTTATTAACCGAAGGCATTATTTAATTTATTAACGGCAATATAGGTTATATAGCTAATAGATAAAAATATTAACGCCCTTAATAACCAAATCGAATAGTAAATAAATAACCTAAAAAGGGAACTAAAATATATACCCCTAAACCTTAATAAAACTAAATTATTTATCTTTATAAATAGATTATTTATAAATAATAAAAACCTTAACTTTTAATTAAGGTTCATTATTATATTAGCAATTAAAGTTCGATCAGATATAAATTTTACAATATATGGTAATATAATCTACTAAAACTTAACTAAATATAAAAAAGTTACTAAAAGTATATTAATAAATAAGTTATACGGGATAATTTTAGGTTTTAATAATACTATTATACTTAATATAATGATTAATTAAATTACTAATACCCTAAAATTACCATAAATGCCTATAATCGTTTATATAAATTCGAAATCACTATATAAATGCCTAGTTAAGCTGGGAATAATATTAGAGAAAAGGCTAATAATCGATATAATATTACTTCGAAAGTTATACGAATAACGAAAAATATTAAAAATTAGATGAATAAATAGCAAAAATAATCCATTAAACGCATTTATAAAAAAAACCCCGAATTCAGCCCTTGAGAAGCTAATTTTAACGAACCGACTTATCGCATAAATTAAAGCCTTTGTTAATAGAACCACTATACTATAAGGTGGAATAAGGTAACGTTGCGGGGATAGTATAACGTTACGTACATCACATAATAAGGTTATGTATAAGAAAAAAACGGGATATCTGTACAAAAGGAAAATGAATGAATTTGAAGCCGTAAAACGCGTTTTTCAACGATAAAACAAAAAATGCCCAGTATTAAACCACTACTATTAAACCACTGCAATCAAATCCATGGTAGGCTAATCTAGATTAGATTTAGCGTAATCACATAACGTAGTCATGTAACCTGCGGGACCTCAGTGGTAGTAACTAAATCCCCACCACTGTAGCCCACAACTTTTACCTTTTAATTTAATAATAACAGATTATTACCACAAATCGCGATTCCATCGTAATTCGTACGTACGTACAATAGAGGCCATCCAACACAATCAGCAAGAACAGGGGCGCTGCCTTTCTCGAAGCCATCAACAAATCTGATGGCAAGCACTATCACATCTGCCCAAGTGACACGGGATACATGCGGGTGATGCCGCTTTCGGTAGAAACGACCGGCGCTGCGACCACCGCGGACGTTACCACGAAGGCGACCGTCGCCGTGGGCAGCTACTCTAAGAACACAAACTATATGGGGATCTCCGTCAATACCTGGACTAATATCCCTGCAGCGGTCGCTTCTCTCGCCATCAGTTTCATAGTAGCCAGAGTGGTGGCGAGTTTGTTGCAAATAGGGTTGCTGGTTTGATATTCCAGATTGCATTGGAGAGAGCCGTCATAGCGGCAGCTGAAGGAGCGCTTGAGGGAGGGTTCATGGCACACGCTGCAGCAGCTAATATCGTAGGTGGCGTCGTTGCTGGCCTTGTGATGATCGTCGCAGCATTGGTTGTCATGTACATCATCGATTTCATCCATAGGAGTTACGGTCTGACTCTCAATATTTACAATTGGGACGTCTCTAATGGTTGGTCGGTCGTTGACTGGTATAGCGATAATGCCGACATCAATGATCCTAACAACACTGGCGGCACCGGCCAGTTCAAAGTGGCGAACCTTCCCCAAGTCACGAGTAAGTTCAGTCCAAGGTGCTTGAAGCAGATAAACTTACTGTGCGACATAGATAGCTGCAAGGGGCCAGACGGCTTTCCTATCTACACCGTTGATAGTATTGCTAACTACGGCACCTACACATACGCAAACGGTAATATCATCCCACCAGTCTAAATAATGAAAGCTTATCAGACCAAACAGACAACGAATGGTTGGAAGGGCTTGGAGTGTGCATGAAGGTTCAGAATATGAACGATCCTAGCACTGGTAGGGAGTCGACCCCATAGCTGCTTTCTACTCGCATGATGATTATACTTACTATTATGGCTAGGGTTTTATCTCAAGTACGTTGTCCATCGCTTTAAGGACAACGAGATTGGCCTACAGGGCAACATAAAAAACTCCATGGATGATTACTATAATGGGGGCTGGGCGCCCACCGACTCGTACACTGTCGACTCCTCCATCGACGGTCTTGGCATCCCAATCAAGGGTATCACGTATTCATTGTCAGGGGAAGACAGTCATTTGTACTCGTTTGATATCCACATTGGCTTCAAACCAAGCAGCTCATGAATAGTCTGTTCGTCAGTAAATAGGGCGGAGACTAGATAGACGAAATGTTTAAAGACACGATGGCTATGCTTAAAGTCACGGTGATCCACATACACTAAGCCTTAAGTAGTTTAATACGACAGATAGGTACCTCCTCCGTAATATCTTACTAATAGCTATATATAACTTTCTTTTTCTTGCTCCTATGCGTACTTCAGTCTAGCATCACTGTCGAAAAGCTCAGGCAGGAAGTTACCACGGCACGCACAACAACTACTAGGTCCTCTAATGGCCCCAAGCCACTAAAAAGGGGTGTGATACAAGCTAATTTTAAAGGACAACAGTAGTAGTTGTTGTTGTCGATGATGATAGGATCAGGTGTGAGGTGCTGTAGGTGGTGCTAGCTATCTAAGGTGTGTGGGGTGCTCAGTCAGCACCCTACCATGATAGTAGTCAGACAGTCAGGCCTTCTTAGGTCTTATTCAGTCCCGTTAGATTAAACCCAAATTGGCATGAGAGCTTTGCACGAAGGATAAAAAAAGCCGAGATTGCAACGCTACCTACTACCTACAACGAAGCTCCTCGTAGTGGCACGCAGTAGATTGTGTGTCGATGTGCCCAGAATCGAAATACGTTGTAAACTGGACCTATTGAGTTTGAAGCTCAAGTAGATATCGCCTACTAGACATTGGACTCCTACCCGCCTATCTTCACCAGGGCTAGACTGAGCTATGGCAATGTAGTGGGAATATATGGGCAAATTAGAGTTGTTTGGGAACAGCTGGCAATGATAGACTACTCGTAATTTAGGATTAAGACTAATGAAGACTATTTCAAAATTTCCTTGCTCGACCCAATGTACTCCGAGGGCGCTCGTATCAAGACTGGTTTGCGGCCGCCTCAGCGGCCATCTTCAGGTCCCTGCTGAGAGTCTCGAAGTTCTGACGACTCGTTTTCCCAATGCTCCAGGTTGGACCTGCCAGAAAAGCAAGTGGTCCGCTGAAATCTTCTCTCTGGATAAGTGTGGTCCCCCCGGGGGTATCCTGACTGTGGGAGAAGTAGAACTGATGTTTTCCGTAAAACAGAACAGGGACCCCTCCAAGCCATTGGAATGAAGTTGGGGAGTTCTCCTAGTAATGTTTGAATGGTTAACTCTATTCAAAGATACCTTGAATCTAAATACTACTTACTACAATTGTAGGCTGAAATTGGAATTTGAATGAATAGCCTTTGATATCAATATCAAGTTTATCCCCTAGTTTGAGATTAACCGGCTCGATGGTAGGATCAAGGCATTTGATTGTAAAAATGTGATGCCACTCCTTGTGTCGCCGAAAATCGAGGAACTATTAATTATCTGTTAATTCGACTTCGATATTCCATGTATGGGGCAAATTTGATTGAAGCATACCACTGAGCGAACGGTCTCCGGTGGTGCTGAGATCTCCGTTTCAATGGAAAGACTACGACTTTGGCCCATTGGAAAAAGTGCGGCTTGGTGAAGGTACCTGTTTATGTAATTGCAATGCGTTGAGTTCAGACTGCATCCTTTAGTCGAGTGTCGAGGATTGAAAGTGTTGCTAAGACCAGGGAGGAAAAGGAGGGTCCCTTTATTGCGCTGAATCAGCACTGCTGGTAAGATGGTTTTCAAAACTACAGAATTCACTCACGTGGCCGTTGCCCCAATTCCCATTATTAGATAATATAAGCAAAGAGTATTTTTTATAGGTATTATTCCCTTGCATTGTAAGGCTAGAAATACCTAATTGGATAAAATGATGGCGAGGTAGGAAATCCGCCGTCTTTGGAACTCTTTATACTCCGTCTCTTGATATACCGCGTATAGGCTAGTAGCCTAATTTAGAGAACAACCGTAACGCTCTGCTCTAGCTCAAGGTATGCTAGTTTTACAATAGCATTCTTGAGGCCCTGCTTGGTGAGTGACTTGACATTTCTTAACAAGGAAAGGTGATTGAAAAGATGTTATATTGAAACATATCATTCTTTGGTAATAAAGACCGTAGCCCCGGAGATACTCAGCTATAACTACTACTACGAAGACATGCATGATGTATCTCAGCACTGGTACCATACAGCTAGATTCGTGTGTTATTCTACTTTTCCTACAATGCTCCTCCATATATGGTGTGATCAGCCCCATAATCCAGCAAGTCACAGAGGAAACTAAGGTCATGGATGACGTTGAACAGACAACCACAGACTGATTGGGCCGCACGCTTGGACCCTACAGGTTGATGCCTTTTGCATATTCATCCATATACTTGGCCATAGATGCATCTGTAATCAAAGTTAACCGAGACGGGTTAATGAGCAATCAGGGCGGTTAGCAACCTACAGACGGCCACCGCATTGTTGAGGGCCTTCTCCATGTATTTTTGCACGGCCTGCATGGGCACAACAAGAACAGGAAATGTTAGCCACCGGAACATGATACCAAAGATGATTAATGTGTTTCAAGGTGTCCGTACCGCCATGTCTGCTCCATTCTCCAGCCAATCTTTGACTTCCTGTGCGTCCGCCTGCATTGAGGTCCAGTAAGACTGGAGGACCTGAACATTATCCACGGCTTCCACAGACCGACCCTCAGACCGGCTCTCCTTCACATGTTACATGTAACCCGAAAACTCGCACGCTCATCGGTGAGATGTCGATGGGTCGTTGATTCCCTAGCACATAGGAGGGGAGACGAGGATGTCTCCTCCCATATCTCCCCGTCTGGGAGTAATGGAAGCATCACACATGCACTAATATATTGACACTTTCGATCTTCAGCGTGGAGGATCGGGTGCTGTTAAAGTCACTTGTGGACCATAAGGGAGGGGAATGAGTGGTGTAACCGTAGATCCCATGTATCACTCAGAAGGGACCGACAAAGTTTCATTGTATGACTACCCTACGATAATAGACAAAGCGTTTGAATCAACTGGAACTGTAACGCAAGGCCCTGTGATGAATGAGGCACCAGAGCCCGCTGTCTTCAGCTACGAATCATCATTAGCGTGCAGCCACTCATCCCAAGGAAGCTGGTTGTTCTGGTCGGCGTATGATCGTAAGTATTTGGCTACTTTCACATCTGAGCAAGTGATTAGCGTGTGTGAGGTAGAAGGCGTATTGATGCCAACTTACAGATCTTAGCCCCTCCATGAAAGGCCTGTTCCATGTACGCAGGCATTTCCTGATTTTATAAGCGTCGACCGTGTAAAGTACCGGTTCGAGTACTTACTACAAGGGAGGCGCCATCCTTCAACCATGCCTCGATTTCTCGAGCATCAGCAATAGTGCTGACCCAGTAGCCGGCGATAACTCTAATATTATCTCGAAACTCGTCAAAATACTCTGTGTTGTCATCGTCCGCACTCTCCGACTGCGCCTGCATGGCTAGGCCATTCATGACTGTCCTCAGAGGCACGCGTTCCTTAATCGCCACTAACTCATGTTAAAACTCCAGCTGTAATCGGACAGATAGGGGCATGCATGCTCACTAGATGCGGCTATAGCATAGGCAGCGTTAGTTGCCTCAGTGTTGGCAATCCCAAACAATCCGGCAACCTGATCACGTCAAACTGTGTTCGCCCGATTATGTACGACTTGACATACTGTAACGTATGGCCCGAAGGGTGATGCTAGAGCAAGCTTGAGTGCCGGAATCTTCAGGTCGAGCGACGACACATCTGCAAGCTTCCTTGCCGACCTCGGCACGGGGAAGGTCTTTGCTGTCGCCTCCTCTCCTAGTGACTTGCCACTAACGCGGTTTATGAAGTCCGTGGTTTTATCAAGCACGGACTCTAAACTGTTCTGCATGCCCTCGGCCGTCTTCTGGTACCCTTCCGCATCCTAGAACTGCCAGTGGGCAATCCGTATCCAATGTGAACCGAGTCGCACTTTGATGTATTCTTGGATTCGCGATATGCGCTCATCTACAGTTAATGAGGTATCCCCACAGAACTCAATGACTCTATTATCGAAGTCTACGAATTACTCGGTCCGGCTGCGAGACTCGTTCACATTCATGGCTCATACCTTCCGCATACTGAGCAATCGTGTTGGCAAGCGGGATGCCATCCCTCATGGTCTCGTAGTAGAGCTAGTAAGATAACAAAGAAGTCAGAGCATCACGCAATTAACCAGGCAATAGTAACGCACAATTTGAACCGGCTCGTACTCCTCTGTTACGTGTTTGCCATTCATATTATCCATCCCTGATAAGTTGATTTCAAGGCCGACGATTAGGAAAACGATACCCTCGACTGCCTCATAGGCTCCGTCGGCAGCCTCTCGAAGCTCTTCGTCCAGGTCATCCGAGGACAGTGCCTGCACGGCAGCAGTCGTGAATGCCAACTTGTCCGCAGGTGTGAGGTGGTACTTGGCAGCGGACTCGACAAGGGCCTTGCGCTCTGATTCGGACAACAAGGAGACAGCATGGAGGCAGGCGGGCACTGTTCGTAGACCAGAAATCTGTTGATTCAATTTGTTGAGGACGCTAGCCGCCGAAGGCACTGAAGAAGACATGTCGTAATGAGTAATTTACGCAGGAGGGCGGTACAGTCAAGGATAGCACCGAGCATAAACTGGCAAAGAAAACTTCGAGTCAGGTAAGAGGATTTCAACAGTCGAGTGACTATTTTGTCTTTTTCTTCTCTGCGTTACACTTGTGTGGATGGAGGGCTACGTATATGCGCTACCCGGACTACATTCCCGATATCCTTTTCTCGGTATGCAGCATGACCTACATCGTGATACCCTCTCAAGTAATGTAGGGAGACTTCGGAAAAAGAAGGCCTGAACTTAGGTTGCTAGCTAACTCTCGCTGCTTCAAGCATAAAACCCGGTCGATGCAAGTGGCGAAAAACGAAGAGTTAGGATTCAGGGGGTAATGTGCAATTCGGCTGGTATGCCGCTGCAGATATCAATATGCATTTAGTATGCACCGCAACGTCGGTTTATTGCGGCAGGATACACAAGATTTCAATACATCCAGCACCGTTTGCATGGCCAACTCGGGATTTCCGTGCATCTCAACCATGTTGCAGAGAAAATGACTTGTGTGCCCATTGTTGACTCCAGCCATCCTGATAATACGTCATGTAATAGTCGGTGGGCGTCGACTGAGCTCTCTATACTGAAACGGACTTGAGTGATACCGGCGGCTGTTTATAAGGTCAAGCTCAAGAGGACGGGAGGAGACAACCCCAATTCCAACTACCTTCCAAGTTCCTATCTTCGTTTCACACTGACATCATGGTTTCTCTTCCTGCATACACAGCCGACAGCTCCCCTCCCTCGTATGATGAGGTCGCTGGAAAGTTGGAGGGCTCCTTGGCAGTAATCCCACGGTTGAGAAGGCCCTCGAGGCTGCCCGCAGCCTATCCAATGACGAGATCAATGTTCTCGCCAACGGTTATGAACTGCAGACAGATCAGCAAAAGGCTGATTTCATGGTCGGTGCAGGACAGCACCTTTCGTCTGATGAGGGACAGGATCGGATGGCTCAGGCAGGAGTGGCAGCGTCCCAGGCAGTAGTAGATATCGACAACAGTCTCATCGAGATTCAGGCGAAGCTGGCTGTTATTGACCAGAACTACAACGAGGGCTTTCCGGAGACCGGTGAGTAAATTCCAGAGTTCTTTTTTGCCCTTTCCGTTACCACCTCATGAATACATATTGCCAAATTGGGAATTTGTGTGAGCACGTTGATCCGGAAACATGCATTAGAGGCTCTCCAGCCACCCAAAAACGGTAATTACTGACTCTGGATGTTGTAGTGGCCTCCATTCGTAAGGTGGAGTGATTGAGCAGTGTTAGGTACTTCTAGTGCCGATGCTGACTTGAACAGGATTACAACCAGGTACTTCAGGACAGTCGGCTACTAGCGGCTGATATCGCACAGAATGGGAAAAGTAAGTGGTCACCACAGCCATCCTTTCTATGGCTTCTGATCGTGTCGTAGGTTTCGACACAATTCTCGTAGATTATTGTGCGGACAGCAGCTTCTCGGTCGAGGAACGCAAGACTCGAATTGCTAGCTTCATCTCGGTGCAGTACCCTATATGCAGGTATTGGAATGACTACTGACATCCAGTGCAAGGATACCAAACAATTTGAAGAGACCGCCAAAGACATCCAACAAGGGTTCTCGGATGTCAGAACCAAGTTCTCCTCCTTCGTGCAGACGTTCTCTTCATGGGCAGAGGGCAAAGAAGGAGAGCTGACGAAACAGATCAAGGAACTGGAGAAGGAGATCCTCGACTTGAATCAACAGCTAAACTCGATCAATACCGCCCAAAAAGCAATGGCCGCAATTGCAGGGGCGGCCATACCAATTTCAGCGGCCCTTGGCAATATCTTTGAGCCTATCAAGCCGTTGATTCTTGTACGTGATGCGCACCACTCCATCACAAACTAGCTAATGAGTAATGTGCAGATTGGAGGCCTTATCACTGCAGTCGCTGCTCTCGCCGCCTCTCTGGGTCTGATGATCGCTGCCGAACGTGTGTTCTCCTGTACCATAACGTAGAAATGGCCTAGCGAGCCAACTATCTATAGGGGTACAACACGAGATAAACCAGAAGACTAGTGAAAAGGCGGATCTCGAAGAACAACTAGATAATATTCGAAATGCGCGCCAGGAGCTGCAGTCCATGCAACTGAGCGGCCTACAGTCGTTCCAAGCCTGTATCGACGTCCTTCCCCAGTACTGGAACTCCACAGTACAGGATGCGCAATCAATCCACGGCTGGTTGGAAAATGGTGCTGACACTGGGGTATGCCCATGAAAGAAATATCCCGAGACGCATAGCGAGGTACTGATGCTTACAGGCTCGTCCGGTGTATCTGAGTCTAAACGTGGAGAAGGGCATTAGATCCTGTAGGTTGGTCCTCTGCTGCTACATAATAGAGAGCTTTCTAACTATCCATAGATGATTCTACGGCCATGTACCTTTCCAAGTACGCACACGGAAAGTAGGCACGAGTATTGGTGGGGGATGGGAGAAATTCAGGAATCTCTGGTGGCAATTATAATTAGCCCTCCATCATGCTTACATGCCACAAATCCATCACACCTGTTGCGTGAAGGGAAGCCTGTTACAGTCTGCCAGTACGACATGTGCTCAGAACACATAAGGCCCTCTGATCGGCCCAGGTAGAAATCCCACGCAAAAAAGGTAGAAATCCCACAACTCCACTTTCGCACAGACATTACATGGGTTCCCATACAAACTAGTATGTCGATCAGTGTATATCTAATGTCAATTTTAGATATTAGCTCTTCGTATATATAAGCGCATTACTTTAAAACATATTCCAATACTAACTCTAAGCCCTGGCCTTAACTCGAAGCCCTATCCATACCCTAACTATATAACAATAATAAATGACGACGGCGGTATAAAAAAAATAAAATAAAAAAAATAAAAAAAACATCAATACGTATGTTATTAACAGTCGCGTACATGGAGTCTGCACTTATTTTGGTAGGGGTACCATGTTAGTGTGTGTGCGGAGATTACCAAGTGGAGTTTGTGGGATTTCTACCTTTTTTGCGTGGGATTTCTACCTGGGCCGCCTCTGATAGTTCACATATATACCCACGACCTCGTTCGTAATGTGAGATCATACCCAGGGTCGATGCGATAGGGGCTGTCGTAAAGCAATCATAAGACAAAGTAGTACGGACACCCAAATAAATCCCACTCTATCCCATCGAGTACTTCAATGTATCCCTACGTTTAATTCTTGTAATACATTATGCAGGGATACAGTCCTGGAACGAAGTCCCGCTCATGCCGCGATGCGTGACAGGGTTGAAAATTTAGTTAGTTAGTTTAGTTAGGGTGCTAACTAAAACTAACTATAGTTTTTATAGTTAGAAACTAACTAAACTATAGTTTTTATAAGTGCTAATTAAAACTAACTATAGTTAGTTTAGTTAGTTACTAAAACTAAACGGCTATTAGATTTTCCGAAAATATATATAGCTTTATTATATATATATTAATATATAGCTAATATATAGTTAATATATAGTTAGTGTATAGCTAATATATAACTAGTGTATAGCTAATATATAGTTAATATATAGCTAATATATAGCTAATATATAGCTAATATATATAGCTTTATAATATATATATATATTTTTTAATAATTTAGTCATTAAGCTAATTAACTAAACTAACTATAGTTTTTAAAAATGCTAACTAATACTAACTATAGTTTCTGAAAGTGCTAACTAAAACTAACTAACTAAAAAACTAACTAAACTAACTTAAATACTAAGAACTAAATTTTCAACCCTGATGCGTGATGGTAGCGCACCATTCTCCGCACCGGTTGAAAATGACCCTCTCTAGTCTGAGTGACCAAATATTGCGTCTAAACTTAAGATACGACTGCGGGTACACAGGCCACTCAACCCATGGCCCTTGGGGACAATAGGTAGCTATACTGGGAATGTTCTCGTGATTGGAGAACGTCTTCCGGTAAC
Organism: Xylariaceae sp. FL0662B; assembly: GCA_022376535.1. Taxonomy (NCBI): domain Eukaryota; kingdom Fungi; phylum Ascomycota; class Sordariomycetes; order Xylariales; family Xylariaceae; species Xylariaceae sp. FL0662B. Next base: position 242,475 of record JAJJKD010000054.1, read on the forward strand.
GTGTCCGAGCGGGTCGCGACCGGACAAAAGCCCTGCTGCCCTCACGGGCAAACGCCTCAACGCGCCGCCAGCCCTCGAGGACGGCGCTTCTCGAGGTGTCATCCGATATGTAGACCCCCCGACTGGGATTGGTGGCATTTGGGCAAAAGCGTTGATTGTCACGGGTCTCGATGATGGTGTTGATTTGAGTGTCAAGGACTAGGTACAGTACAGGGACTCTTATGGCATTATATATATAATAACAGATCTCCCTCCATATATAGATAGCTGAACCTTAAGTCAATCAAGTCTCATTAACCCTGTATTTTAACAGATGGTCTCTGCGACCGCGCCCGAAGGTTCACCGCGTTTAGCCTTCTTGCCAAAGTCTTCAACCTCCCCCAAAAAAACAGGGCTCCACTGTTCGACGTCGTGTACTCGTCAGCAAATGGGCGCTTTCAACAACCCGTTGTTTTGTCAAGCAGGCAGGCGAGCATAGGATTGTACCACTTACTACCAAGCTCTCAGCCAGACAGGAGCCAACGCCGTCAACTGGCTCAGCAATTACACCAGCTACAAAGACCCAAGAGACAAAAAGGATTTCGAAAACACGCATGATGTCTAAGTGATAGAAAGGTATAAGAGCTGGGGATATTTGCGTGCAACCAAGGTCCAGTCTCTTGAGGTGTTCCAGTTGACGGACGGGAAAAAGCTACCGAGATTCGTCGTTATTTACATATTCGTTGTCGTATTTCTCTAGCATAACCTCTCGAGGCGATCTGGAACCAACATAATAACCCCTTTAAGCAGAGACAACTCAGTATGCTACGGCCGTTCTAAATTTAACTTAAGCAATGGAGTCCATGACTACGACAGCAAGAGCACAAGTCTATGATCCACCAGTTACAATATCATCGTAGGATTTCCCATGAATTGTAGTACATACATTAGCTCTAATAGCGGCTGGGCATGTTTAGCATGCCTTTGGTAAGCATAGCTGAGTCTTCTTTTTTTGATATCCAGGGCAACTAATAATCAAGGAGGGAGGGTATTAGTTAGCTGGCGCCAGCTCAGTCGGCTGGCTCGCACTCGTAAACTACATACATGCAAGGCAATCGAGTCTGAAGAGGCTCAACTAGCGTTTCTGATGAAATCTTCATTCTTGCATGTTTCACGATACTACGTAAAGCAACACTATTCACCATGGCTTTTTCGCTAGCACCTCCAAGCTTCGACGAAGCAAATGAAGTCTGTGCTCGAGCCTTCTCTCACGGACTCGAAACATATTTGCACGGTGGCTCTTAAACTTCTGCTGCTGCCCAAGGGATCCTGGAAATATTCTGCCCAGCGGTGGAAAGTCTTGCGTCGAATTGGTGCTCTGAGCATTCCTTAGAGGCGCCTTTATCAGTTCTATGGATGACAATTCTGGAGACTGCTGCTCAAATTCCGTCAGATCATCCGTATCTTCATCGCCTAACCGAGCTACTGCTGGCCCTCAAATCCCTACCAGCTCCTGCTACCAGGGTTGAAAATTTAGTTCTTAGTATTTGAGTTAGTTTAGTTAGTTTTTTAGTTAGTTAGTTTTAGTTAGCACTTTCTAAAACTATAGTTAATATTAGTTAGCATTTTTAAAAACTATAGTTAGTTTAGTTAGTTAGCTTAATAATTAAATTACTAAAGAATATATATATATATTATAAAGCTATATATATTAGCTATATATTAGCTATATACCAGCCATATACTAGCTATACATTAGCTATATACTAGCTATATGTTGCGTGGTCCCAGGACTCTGGCTAAGGCAGAGGAGTCCTGGGGGTTAGTATAATCCGGGGAATCCTATAGAATCCCTAAAATATACTATAGTTTATAATATTTTAAGGATTAAAATATAATATAAATAACTATAATATAATAATAGCGAAGCTATAAAATATTAAATAGTATTAATATAGTAAAATAGAATAATTAAAAATATCCCTTTTTTTTAAAAAAATATAAAGGACTAAAAGACTTATATATAGCCTTTAAACTTTAGTTTTAATAATTAAATAGAACTATATAATATATATTTTTTTATAGAAAAAAGGTTTTTATATTTTTATAGATACGGAATAAATTAAAAAAAAACCAGCGCAAATTTATTTATAATACGTAAATAATTTAATATAATATTTATAATTTAACCGAATATTTCGATTTTTTATTGCTTTATATAATATTTTTTTAGCGCTAATATTTCCTAATAACGCTTTAAGTTTTATCGAAAACCTATAATTAGAGGTTTATATTAATTTTAATAATAGAAATCCCGATTAGCGGAAAGAAATATAATATTCCCATTTCCGAATATATTTAGCGAAAATCTATTAGCGTTAATTTATTAATATAAGCGTTTAAATAAAGCTAATTTATTATTTTATATTATAGCTATATTTTTTATATAGTTTATCCGTTTTTTATTAATAAAGATAACTTTTTTTATTATTTAGTTATAAATATAAATATAGTTTAATTAATTATTCCGGATATTTAATTTATCGAATTAATAAATAACGTCGGGGTTTTTTTAAACGTATAAAATCGAAAAAATATACGTATTATTTAATTTAAAATTTATATAAATAAAGGTAATAGTTATTATAATTATTTATAGGCCGGTATTATTAGTAAATCCGATTAGTTAAAATATTTAGATTTTTTTAAAAACTTTTATTAATTAATAAATAACTTTTAAAACCCGAACGCTATTTAATATTATTAATCCGGTATAATAATATTAATTTAAATTATTACCTTTTTTAACTATTAAATTAATAAGGTCAAATTTAATAAGGCTACCTATAATAAACGAAATATAAAAATCGATTAAATTAAGTAATAATTATAAACTATTTAAAGGAATATTACCGGTAATTTTACTAAAACTTTAATTAAAAATAAAACGACTACTATTTAAAGAAATTAGGCCTAATTTTTTAAATAAAAAGGTTTATTAAATATTAATAAATTATTAAAGCCGAAATATTGAAATCTAATTTTTAATAGCTAAAGCTTTTTTTTTTAATTATAAATAAAAAGAAGTTTTCGAAAGCTTTTTAAAAGTTTTTTTTATTAGTTTCTAACCTTAATAATTATTAAAGTAACTATTATTAATATTAAATATTAGATTTATATATTTTTTAATATTTTTATAGCCTATATTTTTAACTTAATCGATAATTTTATTACTATTAATTAATCTTTAATTATTAAAAGATTTAAGGTAAATAATTAAAACTATATATTAAAAATCTTTTAAAATACTTTCGACTATATTTAATTAAATATATTATAAAGTATTTAAAAACTTCTATAATTTATAAAAAACAAATAAAGCTCGGCTAAATTAAAATATAATAATTATATAAAAAATAAAATAAATATTAATAGTATAAAAATTAAGGTAATTATATCCGAAATATTCGGGTATATATTTTAGTTAAAATAAAAATTTACGGTAAATATTTCCGAATAAATAAAAGGGTAAAGTAATAAATAATAGTATAAAATAATACCTAATATTTAATATTATAATATAATATTAAAAATATATATTTAAATATTATAAAATCTATAATATTAATTATTAAAAATAAAATTAAATAAAAGTAATTATTAAAAGCTATTAATATAGTTTATATTATTATTATTAAATAAAAAGAAATTATAAGAAAGAAAAAAATTATATATATAGCCCGGTTAAAGGAAATTTTTTATAGGTAATTTAATAAATAATAATCTTTAATATATCTGCTTTAACTAATAGGGAATAGTTTAAAATATTTCTTTTTTTAAAATAAATCGAAATTAAAAAAATAAATAGGTTAAATTATTTAATATAATAAAAAAAAAGGTATAAAATAAAATATAATTAACCCGTTATATATTAGCTATTTAAATTAAATAAAATAATTATTCGTTAATTAAAAAAAAAATATTAATTAACTTATTTTTATAAAATAAGGTATTAAATATAAGGAAAGGGAATAAAAAAAAATCAATTAGGAATAAAATAGTAAAAATTTTCTAATAATTCGAAATAAATATAGTAAATTAATTACTTTAAACTTTATAGTTTAATTTTACGGATTTCCTTTTAAGCTATTAACTATAATTACCTTTTTTTTTAAGCCTTTTTTTATATATTTCCTACTATTTACGAAATTTTTATATTTTTATTTTATTACGATTTAAAAGGTTAAAAAAATAATAGGGTTATTTTCGACCTTTTTTTTATAGCCTATTTTAATTTTCCCTTTTAAATATTATTAATATTTATATTAATAATTTATAAAGCTATTAAAAAGTTTTAATAAAATATTATAAATATTAATAAAATTTAGGTATATTTTTTAATCGTTTATTATATTTATTTAAAAAGTTATTTATTAATTTTTTTAGGTTTTATTATAAATACTATTTATTATAGGCTATATTAAAACCTTTTTACTATATAAGGTATTTTATATATCTTTTTACGATTTTTTTATTTAATAGCTTTTCGATTTCGAAATAATCGTATAGATTTTTAAATAGCGATTTATCCTTTTCGATTTTTATTATTAGATTTTTTTTCCGTAATATAGGGTTCTTATTAAAAGGGTTATTTTTAATATTATTATTTTTTTCGAAATAAATTACCGAAATTATTAAATATATATTCTATATTTTATTTAAATCTAATTTATAGATTAATAAATTTATTTTTTTTAATTTAAAACAGTTTTTATAATTTTAATATTATTTTTTTATTAGGTTAATAAATTAATTTATATTTTTAATATAGCCGGATTTTTACCTAATTTTTTTTAAAAATTTTAACGAAATATACTATCGGTTATATTTTATAATTATAGTATATATTATAAATAATTTTATAATTTATATAATTTTATAATATATTTTTTTAAAAGTTATATCTTTTTTTCGATTTATTAAAAAACCGCTAAAATATATATTATTTCCGATTAAAAATTTATTAGGGCTATATTTTATAGCTTTTAAAATCCGGTTATTAAATATAGCTATTAATAAAAAAAACCGCTTTAATTTAAAGGCAATCCGGATATAAATATATTTAATATTTAAAAGCTATTTAAATAGTTTAATTT